>JBCNJP010000007.1:1990500-2105670 GCA_039602395.1 Deinandra increscens subsp. villosa
ACCTAATAACAGTGACCATACGTACTAGCTTTTAGCCACATAACTAAGTAAAAACTGTGGCCATTGCTCACATTTTGCCACGCATAATATATACTTAATATTTTTGTTTTTTTTTAATTTACTAATTAATAAAATCTACTCTTCCGTCACACAATATTATTTAAGCGTGGTCATACATTCCTTTTTGGTCACACGAATAAAAAATTATAAAAATTCCGTTGCCGTTTGGTTCATTTCGCCACTCTTTTTTAAGCGTGACAAATAAGTGTCACATGTTTTTATAAAACAGTGGCTAAAGCCACTGCACCTGATTATTGTTGTCACATAAACAAAAAAATACGTGGCTAAAGGGTCCAAAGGCAATATATTTGGCCATGTGTACAAAATATGTGTGGCTAAAACTAGTGTTTCTTACCTTTAGCCATGTTTTTTTAAAACCATGGCTAGGTGTTTTCGAAAAAAACGTGGCTAAAGGCACTTTTTGACGTAGTGAACTCTTCTTCCGGAAGAACAGTATTCCGGATGAATAGTTGATTCGAATACTTGCATCCTTTCACATGGACCAGACTTTCCTCATGATTCATTTCTGTTTTATGGATCTCCATGGGTTGAGCCACCTTCATGGACCCATAACCTTCCTTCATCTAGGCAGTTAACCTCTGTTTTGGAGTTTTCTCGGACCTTTAAAATTTTCCTTCCGAGTGAACCTTAGTTCTTCGGGAAGAATGTTGCTTTGGATGAACAAAAGTTCTCTAGGATGTATAATTTTTCGCGTTAAGTCTTGCTTTTACATATGTAAAGATGTTGTTGAATTCATTTCTAATTAAAACCTCTGGTTGTTTAGATGAATAATTTTGAAAATGTTTTACATGACTTCTCACAGGTGATGTTCTTCCTATGGGCCTTTTCACAAAATTAGATTTGTTTATTTTTTCTTTCAAAGGCATTTTAACCTTTAGATTGAGTTGGAAAGGGGGTTTTATTCACATTTTACATCCACATGACCATATTCTCCACAAATGATGAATTCCCTAACCGTCTTAGGTTCAGTCTTGTATGCAGGTGCAAGCCTAGGAGACTAGTCATTGGTACTTTGATAATAAGTGGTCACACTCTTAGTTACTTTCTTTCATGAACTATCTGAAGAGGTTGAATACTTAGAGTCAATGCTCTTTCCACCCTTGTTAAAAGAGTTGTTTTTGTAAAACTTTGGTGGAGCAATCTCAACTGTTGGTTTTATAATTTTTGAGTCTCAACAGGTTTTGATGTACTGGTAGTTGCTCTAGTTGATTTATCAGTTTTGACAACTTCCTTAAACATTGCAATTTCATTTTCTGTAGGTACATCAACATTTTCATATTTTTTGGAAAGCTCATGTGATATATCAACATTTTCTATCATAAGAGCTCCAATCTCAGGGTTAACAATTGGTTTAACTGTGCTTTTATTCTACAGGGCATTCATCAGTTCTACTGCTGGAGCATAGTGCCCAGGTGCTTTCACAACAGTATAACCAATGCCTGCCTTGCCATTCATCACACCTTGCCATAAATTTTTAGCATTTTTCAGTGGCTGCTTAGAATTTATCACAAGTGAATTGTGGCTTAGTTAACTTCACTTGCGATGCACCAATTTCAACAGTTTTTTTGGGTTTTTTTTCTAGCATCAGCAAGTTTCATAAGTAGATCATCTACTTGAGTTTCAAGATTTGAGTTGGTGTGTTTTAGTGACCCAATTTCTTCATTTAAACCATAAATTTTGCAATTGTAAGAGTTTTCAACCTTTTAAAGTACTCTTTGGTTTCATTTAAACTCTTAATTTCATTCATCAATTCATGATTATGTTCCCAATATCTGCTTACATACTCTATGCATGCAGGACTACATAAATGTTCAAGTATTTCAATAGGTATGGAATTTACCTCAGCAGTTGGAGTGAGATTTCATTGGCCATAAGAGCACGATTGACAGGTTTAAACTCTTGCATCACCTTCTCCCAATCAAAACACTCGGTTTGACTTGAAACAAGCAGTGCCAGTAGCATGAGAGTTGCTTGAGCTTGGCTTTGGGGGTGTTGGAGCAGCATTTGAAGCTTAATTCTGATTTTGATAGTTGCCAATTCTTTTTCCTCCATTTCCACCACCCCTTCTTGGATTCTTGCAATCCCTAGCAAAGTGACCCATCTGGTGACAATTGTAACACTTCACCTTGCTATTGTCTAGACCAATTTGAGCATTCTTAGCTACCTTTTAAGTCCTACCAGTTCTTTTGTAGAACCTTTGAGCCCTTAGTAACACCATTGCCAGTTGTGTCATTATATCCATCTCTTCTAAATCATCGGGAGTACTGATACACTCCAAGTCTTGTCTTGTTAAACCACTTTGTGAGCTGTCTGCAACATATGCACTACTATGATTGTTCTCAGAGTGATGAGGCACAATCTCCTGACATCTAGGTGTATCAGGGAATGTAACCACACGTGTTTGATTACATTAAGTAGTGGTTACACTCCTTTTTGGTTCACACTTAGCAGTGACCAAAGCAGCAGAGATAACAAAGGACTTTTCACCGGTTATGCCTGCTTTGTCATTTATCTCCATTTCATAAGCACTCAGGATACCATAAATTTCTCCTAACTTAAGTTTTTTTAGATCTTTGCTTTTCCTGATTGTGATAACCCATAAAAATTTCCAGGTCAACTCGTTACTTTGACCTTTTAATTTGGTTAAAGAAGTACATTACTTGATTTAATTTGTCTATTAATTTCAATTATGCATGATAAATCCAACATAGATAATTCCCGCGTTTGTATAGGAAACATATACCCATAACATGTAGAAAATTCCATAAAACAATTTATGGAACTTAATTAATAAGAAAACAAATATAAAAAATGTACTTTTTTATATTATTCTTAAATCCGGTGTCAAGAAATAATATCAACGACATGTCAAACTTTTTAAGTGATTATTTATTTAAAACTACTTGGTTTTAGATACTTAAAATAGTCGAACTTACAATCACGTGAACAAATGGAACTATATTCTTACCACTCGCGTATTAAAAACCTTATTACATAAAACATTATGTAAACAAATAAACAACGTGAAGTGTTAATGTTTTAAACTCAAACAAATTAAAAATCATTAACGTTCATCAAGGCTCATTTGGATAAACTCGTTTCACTCAGAAAACTACTCGTTTGATCATAACCAAAACCGTAACCTCGTTGGGCCCAGTTTGGCCCAATAAGCCTAAAACACTTTATACGAGCCCACGTCTTAACACAATGACCCAACCCAAGAACCCGAGCACCAAACCGGAGCACCCGGCCCAGTCCACGGCCTAAACCGGCCCAGCTGGACTTTTTCTTCTCGGCCCAACTCAAGTCGGGCCAACCGGTCCAAATCACTACTTTTCTTTTTATAGAATTTGGCCCAACACATTATAGTTATTTTATAAGACCTTGGCCCATTCTCTTATATTTATAGATCTTTTAGTCCACCACCTTTATAATTTTTTTCTAAGACTTGCACTACCTTTGTGATTTTTATAAAGATAAAATCACCTACTAACCTTGGTCTTACTTGGAGTTTTTATAAAAATAAATCATGTTACTAGTATTTTCATTAGTTGCTTGGATTATTTAAAAGATGACTAGACCCCCCCCCCCCCCTAATTAGACATAAGCCTAATATTGATGCCAATCAAGTCTTTGTTAGTTGTCATCCATGAGATTTGATTAATAACCACAAGGCATTAGCTTAACCCACCAGACAAAGTCACCTAAAAACACTATAAAAACCAACTCACTTCCACCATTATCCCCCACACCAACACACTCATTCTCTCTTCTTTCCTCCCTATTAGAGCATATTCCTATGCTACGTTGTGTCTCGTGTATTGTATCTAGTTTAGAGAGTTTGAGTGAGTCATAGTTGCAACATACCAAGGTGCCGTACCAAATGGTACGTCGTACCAATTGGTACGCCCGTACCAAATGGTATGCCAGTTGGTACGCTGGTAAGTTGCTAACTATAAATAGTTAGTGTTCGAGAGAGTTCAACTGTTCTGTCATTCTCTACTCTTAAGTGTGTGTAACTGAGTGTGTTCTCTCTCTCTCTCTCTAGACTTTGTGTATTCTCTAAGTGAAATCAATAAAGCAAAGCTTTATTTACATCCGTGTTCATTCTCGATTTACCAAATCATGCAGTAGTAAGATCCCTCCGTGGTTTTACAAGTGGTATCAGAGCATTTGGTTGCTCTACTGCTGCGAATTGGTCAATTTTCGGATTTTAGAGAGAGAAAGTTTAGGTTTTCTTCGTTTTTCATCTATTTTTCTCAATTCTGAGTGATTCTAAGGTCAAAAATGATTTCTGAGTGTTCCTAGTGAGTTTTTACACCTGATTGAATCAAATTCCAGTCCTAAAAGTCGAAAATTTGAAAAATCCGTCGATCTCAGTTTCGTTTGTCGTTGGTACGCTCGAAGAATAGTTGGTACGCCTTTGGTATGCTTCTGGTACGCAAGGAAATATTCATCAGTTTCTGGTACGCTGAAATCTGGTCTGGAAGACAATCTTCAAGTTTGGTCCGCGATGGTTATTCACTGGTCCGTTGACAGTTACTCCGTACCAAACTGGTACGCTGAGGGTGGTCTGGTATGCTGAAGTCATCTGGTCCGCATCTGGTACGCTGAGTTGGTTTGGTCTGCTGATTTGGTCTGGTTCGTAGATTGGTACGCTGAGAAGTTTTGGTACGCTGGCAGAAAAGTGTTGTTCACTAAAATTGACGTAACTTGAGAACCATTAAGAGTTACGGGAGCTAATACCAGCCAAAACGTTCGTCTCAACGAGATCTATTCTTTTACTCGCCTAATGGCTAGTACCCTCCGGTTTGACCCCCAAATCCGCTTGGAAGACCTTCATTTTTGAGTTCGAAGTTTTGACATTCAATTTTAAACTTCAACATGAGTGATTTTCAAGCGTTTTCAGCTATGCAAACCTCGATGCAAGCCATGATGAACTATGATAATGAAATCGGAACAACCCAGAAAGTTCCCAAGTTACTTCGATTAGAAGATTATCATAATTGGAAGAAAAGATTTGAATCTTACATATTCTCACAAGATGTTGATTATTGGATTCCGATTGAAAAATAATATGAATATCCGCTGATTGCTAATACTTTGCCAAAGTCGATAAGTGATTTGAGCCTGAAGAAAAGAAGGTATTCGCAAGAGAAAAGAAAACTTATATGTTTTCTCACAATGGCATTACCCAAGGATTTGATGCATCAGTTTAAGAATTTTCCAACGTCGAAACAATTATGGGATGCTATTAAGGAAAGATGCGAGGGTAATGATCAGTACAAAAACACTCGAAAGAAAGTTTTGAAGAAACAGTTTGACAATTTCGGGCTTTGTGAGAATGAAAAGATCACAGATTTGATTGCAAGGTTTTCACATTTAATCAATGAACTTGACATTGTAGGTGTTAAGAAAGAAAATGATGAATTAAATGAGAAATTTCTGGAAGCTCTTCCCGAAAAGTGGGAGAATTTTGTGATAAAGTTGTCTAATGATCCAAACTACTCAAGTTGGACATTCAGTCAGCTGATAAGCAAATTACAAGCTCGAGAAATGGAATTACTTGTGAAAAAGTCAGCAACTCCATCTGTTCAGAATCCTGAAGTATATTTTGGAGAATTTTCTGCTATTGTTTATGCTAAAACAAAGTCACATTCTATTTCAAGATGTAATCCACCATTAACAACTTTTCTTGCTGGAAAGTCTGAAAATACTGGTTATTCTTTAGGTTGTAGTTTTACTATTCCTGATAGATCATCAAGCAAGTCTACTTCTAATAAAGCAACCGAAGATCTAACTGCTTTGTTGTCTGCTTTCATATCATCTTCATCTGGATCCATATTTAGTCAAATTGGTAATTCTGGTTTGGTTTTGGAGGATCTAAAACAGATGGATGATGATCAGCTAAATAAATTAGATTTGGATTGGCAGTTTGCTATGACTGTTGAAAAAGGAAGACGGTTTATTGACAAACATGGCAACAGTTCTATACTTCAAGGATGCAAACTGGGTTTAGATAAGTCTAAACTGAAATGTTACAAATGTTCCAAATTAGGACATTTTGCTCGCGAATGTAAGCAAACGTCTTCTAACCAAGTACTTCAGATATTCATAATCATAATAAAGATGCAAAAGCACTGGTGACTGAGGAAGGTTTTGATTAGGCTGCAGAGTTTTCGGATGAATCTGCATTTTTAGTTCATTCTCCAGAAAATTATGCATTGATGGCAAATATGCAAGTTGAATCAAGTGATTCTGAATCTCAAACAAGTGTCTGAAACAAGTGATTCTGAAGTTAGTGGGTATGAGTCAACATGTGAATTTTGTGCTCAAAAAGAAAGAAAGATTCGAGAATTGATTTCTGAAAAGGAAGGGTTGATTGTTGAACATGAGTAGAAAGAAGCAGAGATAGAAGGTTACAAAAGAAAGTGAAGATTCTGATGAGATTTTCAAAGCTAACGCAATGTTGGAAAAAGAAAAGAAGGTGTTAATAGAAGAGGTTTTAGAGCTAAAAGCAAGAGTGGAATCACTTTTACTTACTAATTTTGAACTTCAGAAAGCTAATGATGAACTCTTGGTTTCGAATAATGACTATAAAGTTCTCCAGTCAGAATTACAAGATAAAGTCACCGATCTGACAAAAGAAAACAAATTGTTGACAAGAAATGTAGAGATTTATCAAGGAAAGGTGGAAAAGGTAACACAGGAAATGTTTGATGCCCATGATAAAGTGAGAAGAGAAAAGTCTTTGTCTAACAGAGTTTCAGAACAACTGATAGAATCAGAAAAGGCTTTGGGTGAAGCTCAGAAAAAGATATCAGATTTAAATGTTCAAATTCTGGATTTGAATCGTCAACTAAATAATTTGAAGAATTCACATTCATTCACAAGTTAATTGTGCAACGACGAGAATTTCAAAGGAGTGTTTGGCGGTGAAGAATTCAATCAGTTACCACACCAATTGGTTCAAACTGATCCTCTAACTGATCCTTTGGCTGATGTCAAATCGTCTGAAACAATTGGTGACTATTCTGAATTTGCTCCTAAGAAATCTGAGAAGAAGACATCAATGGTTTCAAACAAGAAAGTAAAAAAGGAGGAAAGTGTGATTGACAAATATACTTCTAAAT
This sequence comes from Deinandra increscens subsp. villosa, assembly GCA_039602395.1. NCBI lineage: Eukaryota > Viridiplantae > Streptophyta > Magnoliopsida > Asterales > Asteraceae > Deinandra > Deinandra increscens. Next base: position 1,997,715 of record JBCNJP010000007.1, read on the forward strand.
TTGTGTCTGGTGGGTTTATTTCTGATGAAGGAGTCATTTTTGCTGATAAGGTGTTTGAGAAAAATGAGGGTTTGTTGAGTGAAGCACAAACTGCTGCTAAGTTGGTTGAAGCCAACAAGTTGAAGGATATCAAAGCTATCAAGCTGAATCCTCTAAATCTGGTTCCAAACGTTCTGGGTTGGGATATAAGAGTTAGAAATCTGAGAAGCAGAATAAGAAGAATATGCCCAAGAAAGTTCCAAAAGAAAAGAAAGACACAAGCTTGGAATAAATTTATCATTTGGCTCAAGTATTCATGTCTACAATGGAAAAAGGTTTTGGAGGTAAGATTCAGAAGAAGACTTCGTCTGAAAGTTCTTCTCGAGATGCTCAAAAGATTAAGGATTTTTCATCCTCTGGATCTAATTCCACATCTCGAAGTCCTACATCAAAATGGGTACATTCTAACCGATTCAAATTTTTGATGATATGTCTGATGATTCTGAGGTCATTGATAGATTTCCTTCAGTTTAGGACAAATCCCAATCTCAACGATCCTATCGTTTGTGCTATCAATGTCATCGAAAGGGACACATGGCACGGGATTGTCCTGAACATGTACAAAGTTCATTTTCAAACAAATCTGCCACAATTATTGATGAATCGGGCAGGATTTTTACTGAGTCTACACCTTCCAAGCCAAAATCTAAATAAAAACAATTTCTTAACTTTGATTCAAGTGTTGGTGGTTCATCACGGGATGATGACTCGGTTAAAACTGAGAAGGAAAAAATGCAGTGACGACCTAAAGTGGTCACCAAAGCTGCAAATGATTTTGTGGAAGACACTGGTCGACCAGAAGCGGTGTGCTTCGGGTCCTTTGAAGTCTAATCTTTAAATCCAGTGTGCAGGTTTTTTCAAGAAGACCTATTGGTGATTGTGAAGTTTCAAGCTTCAAGCAATTACTGATAGTGGAGTCTCTTGCTTAACTTAAATTGAATGCTTCATATTTTAAAACTGAAAGTTTTTCTGAAAGCTTAAACTGAAAGGTATCAGTATCGATTGGTCAATTTTCTTTCTTTTATATTTCGTATGTTGTTTAGGAGGAGAAAATTGAAATATCAAAAATAGTGTCTTTGTGTTTTTGTTAAAATGAAAATCCAAAAATAGAGTTTTCATTTTAAGGGGGAGAAAACAGAAAATACAAAAACATTGAAAAACAGAAACTACAAAAACATTGTAAATGAGAAATTTATCCGACATAATTGGGAAATGATGGTACATTGGCTTACTTGTCTGACTCATGGATAAAATAGATGAAGAAGTCATAAGATCATTGTTTGATGTGCTTGGTAGGCTCGGCATTAAATCAGAAAGTATTCAGATGTGATAAAACACATTAAATTCAAATGCTTGACCTAGTGGACAACATCTTGATGCATATCTCAAGATATCAAGAAAAAGATATGTGAAAAGGAGAAAAATGAGAAGTCACTTTGTATACATGTGTTCATTTTGCAAAACTTGTTTGATTTTCTTTATTTTGTCAAACGATCGGACTTTCTCTGCGTGTCTACAAGACCGACCTGATTGTTGTTCGTTTGACGTTCTACTTTATTTTCTTTGGTGTTTCGTATAACTCATCGGACATTCTCTGCGTGTACGAGAGTACCGACCTGATTGTTGTTGGGTTATACAATTTCAACTTGTTTTATTTTCTTATTTTGTTTAGTTCGAGGCCTTATCTGCGTATCGAAAGATCGACCTTAAGGTAGACGATTTAACGTTCTTATTTCTTTTTGCATGGAACACAATTGACTAAATCATGAATACAACCATTGTGTGATTAAATCACAAATGAAATTACAAAGTGTGATAAGCAAATACATATCTGAGAATGTCTGATAGTGTGGGATACACTGGTCATGGCAATTTAATCAATACAATAACATATTCAGATGTTATGAATATGATTGTGCCTGAGTTTAAGATGGACAAATTATACTAGTAATCGACATGACTTGTGTGCTGAAGTAATTGAAATTGAAATGCAGTTCAGCATGTCATGACCAATATGATCCCAAGTTGTGATCTTTCTTGCAAAAGACAAAAATAGTGTGTGATTCAGTATTTCATTTCTGTATTGTGTTTATGTTTCATATCTGAAAAATCCAAAAAAGATTTTAGGTGTGTTTTAGCATAAATTTAGAAAAATCAAAAAGATTTTCGGTGTGTTTTAATGTAAAGTTTCAAAAAGCCAAAAATATTTTGTTTCTTAGTTGTTTTTGACCGATCGATACAAGATACAAAATTGTGATTTCAAAACTATATCTTGGATTCTCGAAGAGATTTTTGTGCCAAGATTAAATTAAATTTCAAAAGAAAAAGGAAAGCCGCGTTTTTGTCTTCAGAAATTGCAGGTTATCTATGTGACAAGACTCAAGCATGGTGAAAGAGGGAGTATGTTATATCTTTCACAAGTGGATCTTGATGTTCAAAGAATGTTCAAGAGTGATCCGGCCATGCAAGCTCTATTTCTGACAAGATTCAAGTTGAAGATCGGACACAGCGATGCTGAAGATTGAAGACTGAAGTTTTGTTAGATAGATAGATAGCTAGATACACTACACGTTAAGGGGGAGTTTGTTAGAGCTATGCTACGTTGTGTCTCGTGTATTGTATCTAGTTTAGAGAGTTTGAGTGAGTCATAGTTGCAACATACCAAGCTGTCGTACCAAATGGTACGCCGTACCAATTGGTATGCCCGTACCAAATGGTATGCCAGTTGGTACGCTGGTAAGTTGCTAACTATAAATAGTTCGTGTTAGAGAGAGTTCAACAGTTCTGTCATTCTCTACTCTTAAGTGTGTGTAATTGAGTGTGTTCTCTCTCTCTCTCTGTAGACTTTGTGTATTCTCTAAGTGAGATCAATAAAGCAAAGCTTTATTTACATCCGTGTTCATTCTCGATTTACCGAATCATGCAGTAGTAAGATCCCTCCGTGGTTTAACACTCCCCCTTGGCCGGCCACCCTCCTTCTCCTCCTCCCTCCCTCTCGCCGGCCAGCCACAATACACAAGCACAACGTCACCGTCGGCCGCCACCTACCACCACTCGGCTGCCACCCACCGCCGGATAAACACCACCACTTTATCCCTCTTTGTAAGCCTTAAACTATCTTTTTTTCTACATTTCTACACACAATCTAACACCCAAGAAACCCTTCAAAATCTTGATGAAATCACAAAATTTCTACAATTTTAAACCAAAAATGGAAGAAACATATGAACTTGCTATTAGTTTTATTAATCTTTGATCTAAACACATTCTTGGTGCCTTTGAGACTTAAATATTACTAAGAAGTGAGTGAAACACACCAAGAAATCTATGAAAGTATTTGATGTGCACCTTGATCTTTCATTTTCTATTTATTTGTTTTTTATTGATCAAAGAACACTCCCTAAAGACATTGTCTAATGAGCTCATAAAATGAGTCATGTTCTTGATCCATCACCTTGCAATATCTAATCTACCAAGTCCTAACACTAAGTGTTAGTGGATAGTAATCATAAAACTAATTTATGTTCATATAAATTGGTAAAATAACATAAAGATTCATGAGTGTTAATCACTAGTTATATTTGATTATGATGATTTGATCCTAACACAAAGTGTTAGTAGATATAAAATGATCATGGAAATTATATAAAAAGTCCTAACATATTGTTAGTAGATAATCATTTATGTTAGACTTATGACACCCAAATCCTAACACATATATGTGTTAGTGTTGGGCTTTGGCTCAATGGTATCCCCTTGGCTCTTAGAGCTCTGTGGTAGCCAGTGGCAAGCGACCCGGGTTCGAATCCAAGGGAGGGAGTTTTACTGCCAGGCCTTAAGTGGGGGTGGGTTTCTCCCAGATGGAGACTGGAGGTGGTGCGCTAGATGATCTCGTCCGCCGATACCGGTGCATGGTTAAGACACCCGTGTACGCGTCGTGGTTGTGTGATCTCTAGGTTCGACTGAAATTCGTTGTTCAAAAAAAATTGTGTTAGTGGATTAAATGACATACAAGACACTAGTACAAATATGACATACGGTCACACTTTTCACGTTTCGACCCTGTGACACTTTCGATTAAAAGTGTGACCGTAGTTCATTTTTAATTTTCTAGACATGTTTCGGTGACATTTAAGATCAGTTTGTGTGACCATAGCAAGCGTGATCAGTTCATATGGTCACACTTTTACATTACATGTGTGACAATTACTAGTCACATTTCAAACAATGTGACCAAATGTAACCAATTGCGACTTTTATTCTGATAATATTTACGAGTGACTATAGATACATATATGGTCACACGAAGAAATTGTTTATGTAATTAAATGTGGCTAAATGTAATATATACTGACACGTTACTTTAGAGTGTGACAGTAAGTTAAACATTTTTTGGTGACAATTAGTTATTAGTGTGACTATAAGTTACAATTTATGGTCACATTTCAAATTTGGATGTGTGACTGAAGATATATACTCGTCACAATAATTTGACATACATGTGACTATAAGTATCATATGGTCATATTTCATTTTCTTAGGTGTGACAAAAAATTCCAGTCTAAATATTTTATGGTCACAGTTTTATTTGTGTATGTGTGACTATAAGTATAATTTTGTCATGTTATAATGAATAAAATATGTTACCATAAGTGTAATTTCGTTACATCTTTCATTTTATGAGAATTTTAATTGTGACTAAAGATAAATTCTTGTCATGCTAAATAAAAAATATATGTGACTATAAGTTTTTTTGGTCATATTTCATGATATTAGAAAAATTGATGTGTGACTATAGATGAGTTCTAGTCATGGCAAATGAAAAACAAGATTTGTGACTATAAGTATTATTTGGTCATGTTTCATTTTATTACAATTTGATGAGTTATTAAAGATTAATTTTGGTCATGATAAATGAATAAAATATGTTACCATAACTGTAATTTGGTCACATCTTTCATTTTATGAGAATTTTAATTGTGACTAAAGATAAAATCTAGTCATGCTAAATAAAAAATATATGTGACTATAAGTTTTTTTGGTCATATTTCATGATATTAGAAAAATTGATGTGTGACTATAGATGAGTTCTAGTCATGGCAAATCAAAAACAAGATTTGTGACTATAAGTATTATTTGGTCATATTTCATTTTATTACAATTTGATGAGTTATTAAAGATTAATTTTGGTCATGATAAATGAATAAAATATGTTATCATAACTGTAATTTGGTCACATCTTTCATTTTATGAGAATTTTAATTGTGACTAAAGCTAAATTCTAGTCATGCTAAATAAAAAATATATGTGACTATAAGTTTTTTTTGGTCATATTTCATGATATTATAAAATTTGATGTGTGACTTTGGATGATTTCTAGTCATGGCAAATGAAAAACAAGATTTGTGAGTATAAGTATTATTTGGTCATATTTATTTTATGACAATTTATTGAGTTATTAAAGATTAATTTTGGTCATGATAAATGAATAAAATATGTTACCATAAGTGTAATTTGGTCACATCTTTCATTTTATGAGAATTATAATTGTGACTAAAGATAAATTCTAGTCATGCTAAATAATAAATATATGTGACTATAAGTTTCTTTTGGTCATATTTCATGATATTAGACATGTAAAAAAATATTTATATGGTGTTGGCATTTCCGAAGGATCGAACTCACAACCTTTCAAAGAAAATCAAAAGACCAACCCGCTGGGCTAGCCCCTGAGAACGGAATGTATTTCAATAACCAAATCTTTAACCTGTACTCTCAATGTACAATAATAACTTATAAGTATGAATATGGTTCGAACCCAGATCCCTACAATTTTTTTTTATGTTTTATGTTAACTAAATTTTAAGCCATTATATGGATAACCATCCCAACTTGCTTAATAAAAAGTTAAATACAAAAACATCTAATAATTTTGGTACTTCATAACATACACTAATTAAACAGGTAAAATCAGAAAACATTAATTCATTAATAACTTTTGGTACTTCATAACATTCATTAGATCATTACAAAAAAAAACACAAATTAAAACCATCAACACCTAGACTATTTTCAGAAAGCATCAGCCCTCATAGCAAATTCTTTCTTCTTAGGACGGTTCTTGATGATGGTTGGACCGATTTCCTTCAGCCTTGATTGCAGAAGTTTGTTTTCTTGTTGGATCATAGTAAGACGGTGGACAATCGAGGGGCTACTGCAGTACAGGCTCTCACTCAAACGAACATGTTTTAGGAGGTCCTCCATCTCCTCCGTGATTTTCTGCTGGTTGTAGGTGATGGCATCCATATCAGCGGCAATCAACCCATCGTCCACGTACTTGGCTTGTTGATACTCTTTGCAAGCATCGGCTGCATGTTCTGTGGTTTCGTATTTGGGGAGGGATGTGAAAGTCTGATGGCCGGCCATGGTGATTTTTTTTGGGTACTAAAAAAAGGAATAAGAAAAGTAGGGTTATTCTCATTCTCATCCTCTATTTATAGGATCGATGAAAATCTCAAATAGACATTGTAATTCAATTGGCGGGAAAACTAAACATGTAAACTTGGGAAACTGAATCGAGTATATAAATAATTGTTTTAATTAAGTTAATTATAATAAGTAAATGTAAATAGTTGATTTGATCGGTTTGGGAAGACGTGTGGAGAGTTGAGAGGACGTGATATGATAAGCCGTCGACTCCAGGTAATGATAGCTAGCTATTATATATAAAAAATTATATTCATCTTCTCGATATATATATGATGATAAGTACACCGTAGATCTTCACCATATCTTCTAATTTGTTTCTTCACATCAATTGCAAACACGCCCAAAATTAAACTTTATCACGTACAGTATGTCGTATGCTTCTTCGTCTGTCAATCAGGCGATGTATCTGCAAGAAGATATGTGTGCTGCCGCCCTAATGGCATCGAATATGTATCCTCCACCAGTCCCACGGATGCCTGATTATGAGATCATGGATAAAGTTGAAGCCCTCATTAGGGACCAACTTCGCCGGACAGAGGAGATTATGACGGTGTTGAGAAACAACATCCGACGTCTGGAAGCAGCTTCTGAGAGCAGGGCAGTGGTTAAGGCCAGGGTTGAGCACTTCGAGACTGGTGGATTTCGTTTTGCAGAACCGTGCTTCAAGTATTTGGAGAAGGAGGGTGACTATGATCTAGCAATCAATGTGGAGATGGATCAGATGTTATCCATCGTCGAGGGGCTGAACAAAGAAAGGGTGAAGCTGTTGAAGGAGGTTGCTGGTGATGAAGGTGCGTGATCGAGAAGGGTTGAAGGTTGTTTTTGTGTTTTTTGTAAAGTTTTTTTCTGTGTTCATGATGATGGGTTTTTTGTGAAGCTTTTGGTGGCTGCATGTTGCAGGTTTCATTGTTGATGATGACTAATGGATATTTTTTTGGTTGATCAATAGTTAATGGACAATATTGTAACACATGGAATTGAATTGTAATGAATGGTAATGTTTAGTGTTTAATCCCTTTATCGTAATTACTAGTTTGTTATTAGATTATGTTGTGTCTAATTAAGTTGTTAAATACTAAAAGGTAGTTAAATTTCATTGTGTTTTGAGGGTTGAGGATGGGGTAGTAAATTGGGGTATTGGTTTAGTTATCAGTTGGAGCTTTGATGCATGGAGAAGGTTTTTTAATATGACTTTTAGGTTATATGAATTTTCTGGTAACATTTTTCTATTTTATGCAATTGTTTGACTTTTTCTGGTCAACAGTTTGATGATTTCCTAATTGGCTATAGAGTTTCATATAATTTGAATGCCAATCAATAAAAATTAATGTACAGATTGCAATAAAAATAAAAATTCAATATTATGAAATTTCTGGTAACATTTTTCTATTTTATGCAACGGTTTGACTTTTTCTGGTCAACAGTTCGATGATTTTCTAATTGGCTATAGAGTTTCGTATAATTTGAATGCCAATCAATAAAAATTAATGTACAGATTGCAATGAAAATAAAAATTCAACATGACAAATATTAAAATTCATGAACATTTTGCAATGGAAATGTAAACCGATTAGGTGAGGCAACCCGCGACTTCTTGTTGAAGTTGAGCGTCTTGAAATGACGTCGTGATTAAGTGCTCTCATGTGCCTGAAGCAAACAAATATTAGCGTAAGATGATGAATTAATTTGGAAAATAGAATACTAGATTGTAAAAAAAATTAATGTGGATCTGTTTATGTTTGAAATAGGAAAATTGTAATGATGAAATAATAATAAGCATACATACCTTTCGTAATGAATGGTAATGTTTAGTGTTTAATCCCTTTATCGTAATTACTAGAAATTTGGGCATAATGAAGCCCAAATAGTTATAATGAGGCCCATTTGGGTATAATGAGGCCCAATGTGTATAATGAGGACCAATCGGGTATAATAAGGCCCAATTAGGTATTATGAGACACCCAATTGGGTATATATTTTTTTTTCTAAATATTATACTTTAATTGGGTATAATAATATATTTTTGAATATATAAATTAATTGATCATACGTTTATAATATATAGTATTTTGTTTTTTTTTTAGTATATTATTTTATTAAGAGATAATTATGAGTAAGTTTATAATTTTATATTACAAAATATATTAGTTTAATTGGGTATAATAATAGTTTATTAAACATACTAAATTGACATACTTTTACAAAATATAGTATTATTTTCCCAATGCTCGTTGTTTTTTTTAAACATATAAGTTTTTTATCTTCAATAATTTTCGGTCCATCTGTTTCCATATTTACGAACACAGTTTCCATACATGTTTCAAATCATCATAAACTTGAATTTCGGAATCGAAAATTTCATAATCCAAATCTTCCCTCCGAAAATTCCAGTAGGGTTTCATCAAATTTCTAAACTATTCCCTCCGAAACCTTTTATGAGTTTGGAATTTCGTTTTACCGCCGTGATGTTTTCAATCTCCGATTTACACGTTACCATGATAAACCAACTTTGTTCACCAAAACTATATTCACGAATTGGGGAATCACTGCAGTCGTCGGAAAAAAATTATTCAGTCCTCATCTTCTACAGAGGTACGTGATATTTTTTATATTTATTTGTTGAACATGGATGTAATTTGGTTATGATTTTACAATCGTCATTAGTATCTGTTGTGTAATTTTAGATCATGGAACCCGAAAACACAATGGAAAATATCGAATTACGCACCACGCTAAACGATGATGCATACAGTGATGATGACGCATACGGTTATGATTCGGGAGAAGCCCTTGAGGACCACAATGAAGGCAAAATTTCTGATTCGAGTGACAGTGATAGTGAAGGAAGTTCAGACGGAGAAACAATTACGGCGACTGGATTGGAATGTCTAAATCCCAAAAAAATTAAAGCCAAGAGGGGCTTGACTAGACTGTCCAAGATGAAAAACGCGTACACAAACTCGGGTGGAAAAAAACGCCGAGTCAAGTTTGATGCCTATGGAAGGTTTAGCGGAAGGTATAATTCAGAGTTTATAAGTTTTCTAGGAGATCTAGTCCGTGAGAATGTAGGTTTAAGTGTTTTCAATTGGAAGCACGTATCAAAGGAACTGAGAGACAAGCTATGGGCTTTGATAACGGTATAACTATAGATTTTTTTTTGCACTTGCAGCTAATTTTATTAATATTATACATTGCAATTTCATGCAATTCAAACTATAATATATATGTTGGTAATTATTATTTCAGTGTTATTACGAGGTTGATGAAGGTAGGAGAAAATATGTTATGAATCGCCTCGGGATGCTACTGCGCAGCTTTAGAAATAAGCTGTACGAAAAAGACATACTACCTAACCTTGGTAAACCGAACAAGTTGGCAAAAATCCCAAGACGGTACAGGACTATAATCCGTAACCAAGAACACTGGGACGATTTTGTTGCCTACACACAATCTGATCAATACAAGGTTTACATCTTCCTTTTACCTCCATAATTGTAATTTATGCCATTTTAATATTTATTTGATTTAAGAAATTAATGTCGATCTTGTTTTATTGTAAGGCTGTTTCGGGGAAGTCGAAAACTGCTCGTTCGATGTCCATCTATAACCACCGCTTAGGGCGGGGTGGATATGCTAGGCTTGAACAGAAACTGGTTGGTGTTCAGCCTTCACACTACCTACATGTTTAGAACTAAAACATCAAATGCTGTGCTTTCTTACTAATATGATTTTTTTCTGTCAATTATGACAAGGTTGAAAGTAAAGTAATCGATGCAGGCACAATGCCTTCCCGATCACTGCTGTGGTACAAAGCGCGTGAGAATAAAGCGGGCGAAATAGAAGATGAAGCTGCTAAAGCAATAGCGGAAGAAATGGTGAGTTGACTGCAGCTTTAAATTTTCTAACTATTACTGTGATTAATATATAAGAAATTCTATTAATGTCTATGACGTTTTTTTTTTGTATAGATGGAAACAGAAAAAAAGATCACTGATGGACAGCTCAAACTTGATCCAGGCAATGATGCCGTGACAGTTGTCTTAGGGAAGGAAAAATGTGGGTCTTTGAGAGGTGTTGGCACGGGAGTCAACCCTAGTAAATTTTTTAATGTTCCAAGACAGCGAGGGTCCATGAAACAGCAGCTGGATGTGCTTCAGGCTCAACTAGAGAAGGAGAAACAAGAAAATGTGGAAAAGGATGAACAAATAAACGCGTTGAATGAAAGGATGGCCGAAAATGAAAAAAAGTTAGCTTTTTTATTAGCCAACCTTCCACCTCAGGGGCTGCAGGCAAGTGAATCTGACTATAAATGCATTTTAATTGGATATATGGATATCATTTATAAAACTTTACATCTACTTTACTTCTGATCAGGCAAATTGGGCAAATCCTGGCAATACTTCTCCAGCTCAGTTAAGTCCTTCGATTACAAAAGTGCCGGTAACTCCATCGGGAGCTGATTCACAACCTGATATGATCAGTCAGAAAGAATCAGCAGATACAGAAGTAACTCAAGTAAGTTAATTATTAAAATTTAACTTCTTTTACATTAGATCAGTGATGTATAATCTGCTATGTGTTGCTTATGTAATATTACATATATGTAGGATGCCGCAAAGAAAACCAAAAAAAAGGCCCCATCTAATGCGACTGCTATTAAAATCACACGGAAGGATTCAACGAGGGCTGGATCCATAGTAAATAATTGTTTTAGATTTTATTTGTTTTATTTTGAAATCAGAAATTACTAATTTTTTGTGTTTGAATTGTGTAATTATATTTAGGAAGCAGCAAAAACAAGGCAAAATAAGGCTGAAGCAAAAAAAAAAAGATGCTTTAACTCCTGTGGCGACACCTTCAGCTGGAATCATTAAGGTATGTAATTTGACGAATATGTGTGTTTTAGTTTTTCCTTTATTTATTTTAATATGACATAATCATTGCAGCAGATCAAATGTAAACTAGCCTACCCAACCAAGAGACAAATTATTGGTTTAGGTACCGTTTACCTGTCCGAAGAACGACAATACATTCATGGAGTTCCACTCCAAGATGACTGTTACAAGGTGTCGGTTGATGAAGTTAAAGTACCGGCATCGTTTATACCATTTGAGGTAGATGATGTCAAAACAATGGAAAAAGCACTAAACAATTTTGTTCCTTGGCCAAAGAACCTTTGCATTGATCAATCAAATGTTAGTTTCCTTTAATTAATTACCTTTCATAGTACATTATATTATTGTTAAAACTTAATTAGTGATCATTTATTATTTGTTTCAATTTTTCTGTATGAATGCTGTTGATTCAGGAGCCAATTCTTACTACACCATTAGAAGAGAATGAAGATGAATTCGTCCAGGCGGGGCAAAAGATGAAAAGGAAATTTATAACGAGAGACGACATCGTGAGGATGAAGAAATCTAAGAAGAATAAGGCCTAGGATGATTAAGATTAGGATGCATTTTATGTTTTTGTAACACGAGAATTCATATTTGTGGAACAATTTCAATTTTTTTCAATAGTGTATGCTAATGTTATTATTTTACATTTTTGGTGTCGTTTTATATGATTGCGTTTTATGTGACTAAAAACTACACAATTGTCACTTTATATTAACAATTGTGTATCTAAAACAAAGATTCAGTCACACTGAATAATAAAACTGTGACTATAACTATTTTACCGTCATTTTTGCATGTATCAAATGTGACTACATAGCAAATGTGAAAACTAATATTCAAAACTAATGTGGCTAAAGCTATAACATAAGTGACACTTACAACTAATTAATGTGACTATAACATGTTTCCAATCTCGTTTTCATTTGTTCAATGGCACTGTAAGGTATGAAATGGTCACTCTATATTAACAACTATGTTATTATTAACAACATATAGTCACAATTTACGTAATTAATTGAGTCTAAAATACATAAACAGTCACATAGAAACTAAAAGTGTGACTAAAAGTTTCTTAGGGTGATGTATTTAAGTAACATATGTGACTAAGTGGGCATTTAATAACAAAAGCTTAAAAATAATGTGACTAAAGGTTAGCAAAAAATGACACTTACGCATACTTAATGTCATTATAGAAATATTCTAGTCATATTTATATTTCTATTATGTGACCAAAAGGTATATAATGGTTACTTTATATAAACAACTAGGTCTTTAATTGTGACCATATACCAATCAATAGTCACTTTAAGAAATTTTAGTGTGACTAAAAACTCAGAAATTGTCACACTTCAAACAATATCTACATAAACTATCATGATATGGTCACACATAACAAAATTGTGTGTCTCTAAAACCTACACAATAGTCACACCTAAATATTTGTTATGTGACCAAATGTTAACAAAACGTTACAGTGAACGTGAAAAAATGTGACCACTTGGCAACATTATGTCACTAAAGAGATGTAAGGGTTACTTTATATTAACAACTATGTGTTTAATTGTGACCATTTTCCAACCAATAGTCACTTTAAGACATTTTTGTGTCACTATAAGCTATGAAATAGTCACACTTTCTACTTTTTCTACATTAACTATCGTGATATGGTCACACATAACCAAATTGTGTGTCTGTAAAACCTAAACAATAGTCACACTAAATTATAAGTTATGTGACCAATTGTTAGTAAAACGTCACAGTAAACACGAACAACATGTCACCATTTGGGAACACTTTGTCACTACAAAATAAATAAGTGTTACCAAAAATGGGTTTACGGTGACATTATTCGATAAATTCATTGATCCTCAAAGAAAAATCACTACTCTATAGTCACACTTTTTATCTACGGTCACATTTTTTGGTACCATACGGTCACTGAAATTCAATGTCACTGTATGTGACCTAAAATGGCGCGACTTTTGGTCACGGATGGGACGAAAAAAAAAGTGTGACTAATCACATATGGTCACACTTTTTTGGTGTCACCAAAGATCAGTTTTGTACTAGTGAGACCCAAATGGATATGTTATTTATGCCTAAACCTAGTTGAAAATAGCATTTAATACATATCTTGCAACATGTATTTATGACACATCCAAATGGATAAAAATATGGATTTTATAACTATAAACAGGATGTTTAAAAACCTTGGATTTATCCTCAAAAACACTAGACACATAAAGATGATTTTAGTGATTTAAATCATATTTTAACATCAAAGATATTATTAAAACATAGCTGGTCCAGATCTGATTCCGGACATATTTTTATAAATATTTTAAGTGCTTTTGATAAACCAAAGTGACCAAAATAGAGGAACGTTGCGTAGGAAGAAAACCGGGATCAAAACGGCGATATACCCAACGAGAAATCCCAATATTTGTAAGTTAACAACAAACCGACCAAACAATATATTTTTATCTTTCAAACGATTAGAAAAACTATTATTAAACATCTACTTGAAATGTCATAAAACCCAAGTGCCAAGGAGGATTCCCGTAATTTACTCTGTAATATACTACTAAGTTCGAATGGTTTAAAATAATTTGCAACACTTTAATTGAACATTCAAGGGCAACTATTATTAAACATCTACTTGAAATGTCACAAAGTCAGCTCTTGCTCACAGCTTAACAAATAATTGTTCACTTAAAGGCTCAAACAACTTTTGTTTAAATAAAACTAATTAACTTTACAAGTCTTGAATCACACTCCGTCTGTATATATATTACACATATATTGCTTTAAGATGTAGGAAAATAGAACTTAAAGTGTTAGTAATAAACATTAACAAATGATCAGGGTTCTCTTTAATTAAGGGACACATTGTATTAAAATAGCGACTCTCTTTTTAAAAGGCTATCAGTTAAAACAAATCTTTTAAGACTGTAAATATGTTGATTTTACGAAGAAAAAAAAAACAAAAGATCAGGGTTAATAAATGGATGATTGAACTTTTCAATTGTCATAATGAATAACATTTGTTTTAGGTATTACGTAATTTGGTGTTAAATTCACGTTAAATCGGTAAAAGTATTTTTCTAAATTTAACTTTGTTATGTTTAATTTTAATTAGATAATTATTAATTATAAACTATGGATTTTGTCAAGGTTCTGGCGCATCTTAAGGCTTGGTTAGATATGAACTATTGAAGCCTTCAAATCCTCACTTTCTTTTTAATAGCACAAGAATGCAGAACCTTACGGATAACCTTACGGATAAAGAATGATGTTTTACTAACTATCATGTATACTATATAGTCGTTCGTTTGGAAGACTCGAAACCTTTTCATTTTTTCAACCAAATAAAGTATGAAACAATGACATTTTCAACTCCATAGTTTTATTTTCTTTTTCGTGGTTCACCTCTAGAAATCGTAACGTTTCGATGCATTAGGATGATTGGATTTTCAACCCTGTGATCTTGAGTGACCGAACCGGCAGAACAACTCAAAAGATAAAAAAGTATTGTTAATTTCTCTTTCGTTGTAATTACCTAGCTCCTTGTTGGTGCTAGTTGTTTTTTTTTTCTTATATACAATTTCAGGTGAAAATTCAAATACAAAGTAATTTTTTTGTGTAAAATATGCGAAGGGATATTGATCTTTGATTTGATAGGTCAATGGTCCAAATCTAGTGAGATCTAATCCAAATGTGAAAAAGAAAAAATAAGTGTGAAAGAACCTGGAGGGGTAAAATGGGTATAGCCCATAACTTTTTCATATGACATTAGTTTTTTAAAAAAAAATACACCATAAAATCGAGCATTTAATTCTCTTTCATTCGAGTATAGTATTGCTATATTTTTTTTAAATAAAAAAACTATTTTTTAGAACTCGTTATGTATCCTCGTAACCTTTGTGTGATTTATGAAATAAAGAATGCATGATTATTGTATTTAGTGGCAATATAGTGACAATTGCTTTTTTTTACACCATTTTGCTACCAAAACATATTTGGTGGTAAAATTGTGACAATTGCTTATAAAAATAAAGCCTTGCGTGATTATGTATAACTTGCGTTGCGTGATTATGTATAACTTGCGTGATTATGACCTGTACATTTTTTCACAACATATTTGGTGGCAAAATAGTGGCAATTGCTTATGAAATAAAGTTTGCATGATTATGTATATATATTTTTTCACAACATATTTTGATGGTAAAATGGTGATAATTGTCTTTTTGACACCATTTTTCTACCAAAAACATATTTGGTGGAAAATGGTGACAATTGTTCTTTTGACACTATTTTTTTAAGTTCGTCAATGTGCTATCGTATAACTTGCGTGATTATGTAATATAACGTGCGTGATTATGACTTGCGTGTAGATAAGTTTTTTCACAACATATTTTTGTGGAAAAATGGTGACGATTGCCCTTTTGACACCATTTTGTTACCAAAACATATTTGGTGGCAAAATGGTGACAATTGCCCTTCTGACCCCATTTTTTTAAGTTCATCTATGTGCTATCGTATAACTTGCGTGATTATGTAATATAACGTGCGTGATTATGTAATATAACGTGCGTGATTATGACTTGCGTGTATGTATATAGTTTTTTTCACAATATATTTTGGTGGCAAAATGGTGACAATTGCCCTTTTGACACCATTTTGCTACCAAAACATATTTGGTGGCAAAATGGTGACAATTGCCCTTTTTGACACCATTTTGCTACCAAAAACATGGTGAGAAGATATTGTGTGATTATCAAACGTGGGCGGACAATTTTACCCCCTTTCACACGATTCACACGAAAAATACCCTTTGTACAATAACTTTCCCCTATAATTTCATATTGTCGTTCAAAAATAATAATGGTTCTTTTAACATAAATCACTTTTATATTTTTTCAGTAGTGCGGGTTAGTTTTCTCATTTCTTTGTAATGGTAGTTGACCACCAAGTGTTTGAGAAGCACAATGCAACATGTGGATTCTGGTTTTGCTATGTTATTTATTCGAAGTGTGATTGCTAAGACTCATATGATCATGATTGGCTAGTATTCTTTTATAGGTGAGACAAAACTTATAGTCATTTAATTTTAAAATATATGGAAAGCTTTTTTTGTTGTTGATATTTTCAAGCTTGATTCATTCTCTACTTCTTAACCTTAAAGTTTGTAACCTTGTGCATGATTCAAATAACCATGTTACTTTCGTTCTTTTCAACTTGCGTTCATTGTTGATCGAACTCTGAAGTCGTTAGAATAAAACAGATAACAATATGTAAAGATTACCTGTGGTGAACTGATTGACATCAGCAGCAGTCAGGTTGTCCATCCTGTTAATAGCCTTGGTTCCCCTTTAGGGTGTATAGTTTAGGATGGGAAAAGGATTCGTGAAGATCACGAATCAGAGAGAGAGAGAGAGCCGAGATAGAGAGAGAGATCGGTTTTAGGGTGGTGGTGATTAACCTTTAATCTCTCCCTAAGAGCCTCTATTTATAATACACCCAAGGGGAAACCCTAGCCCATCTAGAAAGGGTAATTACGTCCATCAAGTAATACCAGATAGGGTTAAAACCGTAATTGATTATTTAAGATAAATGATTAAAGGACATAATAGTATTTATATATATATATATATCAAAATATATATATTAATATATAAATAATGTCTTACATTCATATTTTATATGTCTTTATATAAAGGGTGTTATTTTACAAGAGTTGGTAGAAAAATGTTTAAACTTTAAGTTAAGTTCTAAAGGTTCTTTCTTGCATTAAGTGTTTTGACAGACCTTAGTAATTAGCTTGAAGTTTCTAACATATGAGAGTCCATATCTTTGGGATGGTGGGACTAACTCCATCGAGGATGATGAGTCCATAAGTGGGTGGTTGTAACGCCGTAGGCTAATCCTACACCAGTCATGGACATGAGAGATTCTTGGTTCATAAAGAATGTTATGCCTCAAATACCATCAACATGTCTTGGGTGTATTGCTTTGGTTGAGAGGAGAACTCCACAATTAAGTGTGCTTGACTGGAAGCAATCCGGCCAGCGATGGGTGACCCTGGGAAGTTTTCACTCCTGCAAACAAAAATAAGAACCTTGAGCTCCTAGTGGGTAAAGCGAACAATATAGGTGGTATGCAGTTAAGCATGTTACAACTAGTATCATAGATAAGGGTTTGGTCGGTGTGTTGGTGAGGACGTTGAGCTCAAGGGTGGAGATGTAAGTCCCACATCTATTGAGGAGGACAACAAAACATTTATGATAGTAATGTGACATAAATATCTACTTTTTCCATTCATTTTAAATCATTAATAACATTTTTATACAATATTAATTTTTAGAAAAAATACACCAATATATAGGACGTTTCTAAAAAAATAATATTGTATGAAAATGTTATTGATGGTTTGAAATCAATGGGGAAAGTAGATATTTATGTCACACATGCTCTATACCCGATTCACCGACATCCCCCCCCCCCCCCCAATACATATCGTCTTCGGAAACGACGTCGATGAAGAAAAGGATACACAATACCCACCAGCAAGCAAGGATGAGACTGACCCTTCCAGGGAGAAACACATATCTAAGCCATGGATTGGCTAGTCACACAACTACTAAAGTTGTTGCATCTACCAAGATTACACCTGCTGTAGCTGTTTCGCCTAAGCGACCACAAGCATATCACCACTACCGTCATACGATGCACGAGCCGCTAATGATGTGCACGCCTAGGAAGCTCATCTACTACTATGAAGGAGAACAATCTTTCTTTCTACTGCTAATCCTGATGCCAAGCGACTACGCCTGGTCGACGCCCACCGCCAGAGCTAGCTATGTCACACCCTAACCGACAACGGAATATGTCGGGTGCGATGATTGTCCAGATGCACATAACACTAGCTTATGTTGCGTAATACTTAATTAATCGCATTTCATAAAGATTAAACATAGTCATACAACGATCAAACATTTCAATCCAAACATACAATTCAACAAAGTCATAGAAGTCTTAATTTATTAATTAAGTCAACTAAGGTCCATGCGATCCTATAGTGATAAGCAACACGATCAAACAACATTACCTGCAACATGTATAACATATGAGTCTGTAAAACCATGGAGCGATGGATTGTTTGCTAATCGAGTGATAACGAGATGAAATGAGATCAAAATTAAATACAAACGTGATTTGTATTGATGAAGACTTGAGAGCATACACACAGAAACACACACACAGAAATGTAGAATATGGCTAGAAGTTCTCTAAGGCTGTGTAGCTCTCAACATAAGCTATCTATTTATATGCACTGGCTAACTGGCTAGCGTACCACATTGGTACGCCATACCAGCTGGTCCGACGGACCATGTGGTACGCCCAGTTGCCTAACAAGACTCACACGGTTGCTCACATTACATAGATACAATACACGAGACACATCGTAGACCATAGGGATATGCTCTAACAAACTCCCCCTTAACGTGTAGTGTATCTAGTCTAACTAAATCTCTAGTCTTCAATCTTCAACATTGCTGCATCAGATCTTCAACTTGAAATCTTGTCAGAAACAGAGCTTGCATGGCTGGATCTCTACTTGGAACATCTTTGATCATCAAGATCCACTTGAGAATGATATAACAAACTCCCCTTTACACCATGCTCGAGTCTTGACACACAGAACCTACGACTTTAGAAGACAAAAAGTGCAGTTTTTGTTTTCTATTCAAATTACCGAACTTAATTTAATCTTGGAGCAAAACTTCTCTTTGAGAATCCAAGAAATCCATTTTGTCAATTTTGTTTTTGAATCAAATGCCGATCAATCGAAAACAAATAAGAAATAAAATCCTTTTGACTTTTTGAAACTATATATCAAAACACACCAAAATCTTTTTGATTTTTCAGAAATAGAATGTAAATGCAATACAGAATCAGACACTATTTTTGTCTTTTGCGAGAAAGATCACGACGCGAGATCATATCAGACATAACGCATCTAGCACATTTCAATTTTGGCCCTTATCGGCATGTAAGTCAAGATAATCGCAAATACAACATTTATGTTTATTTCAGCATGCACCAATCAATTTCTATCGCTTTCAGATATGCTTAAGGTAAAAATTTTATGCACTGATAACTCGGCTTCCACTCTATCAGAAATACTAGTAAATCATCATGTTTATCATAATGAGGCAAATTTTCTTAGAGATTTAATCATCCTTGATGAGTCATGCAAAAAATAAAGCAGAACCCTAAACAAACAACAATCAGGTCGGCCTTGTGAGCACGCAGAGAAAGTTCGATTGTTTAGGAAAATAAGAAAATAGAAAATAAAGCAGAAATTGTATAATCCAACAACAATCAGGTCGGTACTCCCGTACACGCAGAGAAAGTCCGATGGATTATACGAAACACCAAGGAAAATAAAGCAGAACGTCAAACGAACACCAATCAGGTCGATCTTTCGATACGCAGAGAAAGGCCGATCGTTTGAAAAAATAAAGAAAATCAAACAAGTTTAAATCTTTGCAAAATAAAAACATGCATTCATCAGGATATATCTTTATTCTATTTTTGATAGAATCATCACATAGCATTCATCAAGAAGCAAATAACCAAAGTTCATCAGGCAAGCTTTATGTTTATATCTTAATTGCTGATATCAGATTAGTCATGCACATTCACAGATCATGCAAGTACCTACAGCCTTTAGACTTAGTCTATCCATGGCAGATAAACGTATATGCTGATGTACTATCATTTCTCACTTTTGTCGGATAAATTTCTCAATTTTCCATTTTTTTATATTTTCCAAATTCTCCCCCTAAAATTCAAACAAACACTATTTTTGAATTTTTAATTTTTCTCCCCCTAAAAATATATACAACTAAGAAAGAAAATTGATCGACCAAACATTGATACGTGACAGTTTGGGAAAAACACATTTTAAAACATTTCCTTTGAAAGCAACCACTTGAAAATGCACTTTTGTTAATAAATTCTGTTGGAAAGATAATGCATTGAAACGCTAACTTAAGCAAGTTCTTCACTATCAGCAACACACGCATGATAGGTCTTCTTGAAGAAACCTGCAGACACCAGATAAACATTAGTGGTTTTGGGATCGGCCCGAGTCAACAGCCTCGGATCTCCCGGTGTCTTCAACATGGTCTTTTACACCCGGGGAAACAACTCGGGGTTTCCAGATCTTGGGTGATTGAAAAGTTTTCAATGTATCCACAAAATTTTGAACTTGCGTCTTTGCCCAAGACGACTTACTAGCTGATTTGGACCTGAATGAGTGTGGTTCATCAAAAATATGCCCATTTAAATCCACATATTTAGCAGTTTTGTTCACATAAGCATCAGTGCTCACATTCGTAGGACATTGAGCAGCAAGATGCCCTGGTTTACGACATGCGTAACACTTTCTGTGAAAAACATTAAGGGAACTGCTACCCAAGTTTGATTCAAAAAATTGTTTTTCATCAGAAAAATACTTTGGTTTTCTATTTCCCTGTTTACTAAACACCTCATGATAACCAAAAATATTTTCTGAATCAAATATCATCTGAAGAATCATACCGTGGAGGTGGACTTCATGGAGAATAACCAGAACTATAAGAAGACCCTCCAGAATAATAAGCAGCATCCTTTGATTTGAACACCTTTTGTGTCTTCTGCTTTGATTGATTCTTGTGAACTGAAACCTTCTCCTTCAGCTGTTTCTTTGGTAGTGCGGAGACTGTTTCTTCTTGATCAATATAACCCAAAACTTTTTGTTTGCAACCTGGAATTTTTGAAGAATTTGACGAAGATTCTGGAACATTTCGTTCTTTAGCTGCGCTAGTGAACTTGGCTTTAATATCTTGCAATTTGTTATCCTGAATCAACGCTTTTTCTTCTTCATTAGCAGATGTAGAAACTGAACCCACTTTCTCACAAACCTGTTCATTTTCCAAAAATTTGGAATTTGATATAAACTTCGGATATTACCTAACTTCTTCCCCTTTGTCTCAGATTTATGTTTCTTCTTCTTTGCCGACGTTGCAAATTTAGAATAATCTTGCAATTCAGCTCTTGAATCAAGTGATACTGAGGGAGGATTTAATATAGCCACCGGAGCTGGAACAGAATGTAATTCCTCTTCTTTCTCGCTTTTGTCACTCTTCTCATGATTGTAAATGTAATTCAGTAAAGTAGGAGACATAACTGAATTCTTTACTTGCTTTTGAAGAGCAAGAATCTCAATTTTCAACTCAGATATCTTGACTTGAGCATCCATCAATTCCTTTTTAGTATCAATAAATTGATCTGACAACTCATTGTATTCTGATTTCAGTTGCCTTTTTGTATCACAAATCTCCATTAACTCAGCATGAACTTTTTCCCACTTCTTTGTGTAATAAGCAACATCTTTTGTTAAAATTTCATTTTTTCTCACGAACCTGAACATTTGCATCTCGAAGCTTTGAAAGTTCTTCTTGAAGCTCTAAAACTTTATCTGCAGCTTCAACAGCAATTGCATTTGCTTTTTCATATTTTTGTTGGACAGGATAGCTTTTTTCAAATAGATTCTCAAAATCTTGAACTGCATCAAGATGAGCAGCTTTTTCTTTTTCATACTCAGCAACCCATTTATCCTTTTCTTTTACCAATTCTGAATTGACTTTTTCTAAATCAGCACATCTTTGTTGTGAACATTCTAAAGCAACTGTCACAACTTTAAGTTCTTCAGTTATCAAACCATTAGCTTTGAACAAAGATTCAAATTTAGCATTTACACCAACACAAGCTGCACATTTCTCCTGTAACTCTGTAGTAATTTCTGCAGTACCATCTTCAACTCCTATTTCATATGAACTTGTTTCTGAATTTGAATCATGTACTTCCGTATGTACAATCTCGGCAATCAATGCAGATTCATCAGGATACAATTTAACATACTGTTTTAGATGAGGATTATAAACCATAGCAGGCGATGTTTTGTAAATAGAATCTGTATTAGGATCATATCTAGAAGTAGAACTCTTTAGATTTTGACTTGCATGTAATGCCAGCTGATTTAGTCTCTCTTCAATAATCGCAAGATCCTTTTCCCAATCATATCCTTCAACATTTTGTGAAATCAATGCTTGTGAATTTGACTTGGTTGTTGAAGATGTGGAATCAGATACTTTTGAATTGTTACATTCACGAGCAAAATGTCCAATCTGTGAACATTTGAAACACCTAACTTTGGATTTATCCAATCCAAGTTTTCCTCCTGGAAGAAAAGATTGTTTACCATGCTTCTTCATGTATCTCTTACCTCTTTCAACAGTCATAGCAAATTCCTAATGTAAATCTAACTCATTCAAATGATCATCATCCAACTAACCTAAGTCATTTGCAGACAGATCACCTTCTCCAATTTTCCCAAAAATTGAACCACTTGACGATGAAATAAATGCAGATAGCAATGAAGCTAAATCCTCAGATGTCTTGTCAGGAATTGTAGGCTTTGATGATTGATTTGGACTTGTAAAAGTACAACCTGGAGAATAACCATAGCTCTCAGAGTTTCCAGCAAGAAATGCAGTAGTAGGACCTTCACTAAAAATGGTTGACTTTGTAGCATTTATGGTAGAATCATTTTCACCCCGATATGCAGCTGGATTCTGTACTTGTGCAGGCATGGATTTGTTCACATTCAATTCCATATCTCTTGCTTGTATCTGCTCAATCAAATTGTTGAATGACAACCCTGAATATTCTTTATCATGAGTAATCATCATTCCATAGTTTTCCCATTTTTCAGGCAATGCCTCTAGTAACTTCTCTTTCAAATCAGCTTCTTCCTTTTTGATGCCAACTAAAGACATTTCACTTAGTAAATGTGGAAAACCTAGTAATAAGCTTTGAAATGTTCTCATTTGGATAATGCTTGAAATTGTCGAACTCTTTCTTTAGAACCTTCTGTTTACTTTTCTTGAATTGATCATTACCTTCACAACGTTTCTGAAGAGCATCCCACAACTCTTTTGCTGAAGTGTAAGCAGAAAACTGATGTAATAAATCTGAAGGTAATGCCATCGTTAAAGCACTATAAGCTTTTTGTTCTGCTTGATATGCCTTCTTTTGCTCACTAGTAAGATTTTGTTGCAAAACTGGCCTTCCATTTGTTCCTGTTGGATACTCGTATAGATTATTGTAAGATATCCAAAAATCAACATCATTAGCACCAACATATGCATTGAATCGCTTCACCCAACTATGATAAACTTCCAATCGGAGCAATTTCGGAACTTTCTGACTTGTTCCTATTTCATTATCATAGTTAATGATAGCTTGCATCGTGTTTTGAATCACGGAAAACGCTTGATAATCCGACATCGTTTTCGAAATATGACGAACACTTTTCTGCTAGCGGACCAAAACACTTTCAGCGGACCAAAAACAAATCAGCGGACCAGATTATACCTCAGCGGACTAGATTATACCTGCGGATCAGATTGATAACCAGCGGACTAGAATATACCTGCGGATCAGATGTGGTACGGCGGACCAGATTTTTCAGCGGATCACACTGGTACGCGATAACCGCCACGGACCAGCTCCATGAATATTGCCTAGCAGACCAGGCGGCGGACCAAACTGTTCGTCGGGCGGACCAGTTGAGTTTCACACAGAATGAACTGATTTTTCGAATTTCTGATGATTGTGACTGAAATTTGGATCACGAAGGTGCGCAAACACTATAGGAACACTCGAAAATCATTTTTCATCATAGAAACACTCGGAATTGGAAGAATTTGATGAAAAATTTAAAACCCCAAACTTTTTCTCCATAAAACTCTCCAAAATCACAGAATATGATCAGCAAATGAAACCAGATAGCTCTGATACCACTTGTAAAAACCATGGAGCGATGGATCGTTTGCTAATCGAGTGATAACGAGATGAAATGAGATCAAAAGTAAATACAAACGTGATTTGTATTGATGAAGACTTGAGAGCATACACACAGAAACACACACACAGAAATGTAGAATATGGCTAGAAGTTCTCTAAGTCTGTGTAGCTCTCAACATAAGCTACCTATTTATAGGCACTGGCTAACTGGCTAGCGTACCACATTGGTACGCCGTACCAGCTGGTCCGGCGGACCATGTGGTACGCCAGTTCCCTAACAAGACTCACACAGTTGCTCACATTACATAGATACAATACACGAGACACATCGTAGACCATAGGGATATGCTCTAACGGAGTCAACTAAAAATAGTTGGTGAGCGTAATCCAGTAGCATGATAGATGAGATATGAAATAAAGCATAAAAGTGAGCGTAATCCAACCCTTGGCGATTAGGCTTCTACTCACCCGATGCCAAATACCAGGCAGGCTAGGTGGGCTTGTGAGGCCAATAGATCTATCATTGTAACCCCGGTCTTTTTAGTGTTAATAATTACGCTTAGAGTTTGTTCATCGTTCGTCGTTCAATAAAAAATTACACAAGTTTAAATACACATATCGAACATATAATACGCATGTATAATAACCGTTATAGAGTTTGGATACTTGTACATGTGGCACCCCAAAAACATTAAAGTAAAAAGGGGCTTTGAAAACTCACATGATAGCAGTGACAAGATGAGAAAATAAGTAGCGCGTAGCGAGTCAAACCCGGAAATCACCTTGACGATCGAAGGCGATAGGGGGACGAAACCGAAAATAAATAAATAAGTGAATACGCTGCGATACATCCTATATATAAACACCTTGGGTAAATCAAGAATGTTACTTTAGTTAGTCATGTGCAGATGGGGATCGCTGCCCACTGTATTTAAAAAAAAACTAATATTACTAAAGCATATAAGACTGTGCATGCTAAACAGGATAGGGACTGGGTAAAGGTTTTGACACGAGTAGTCTTAACGTGAAGGCTTTGTCCTGTAAATTCTATCGCACCAAGTAAGGGCTTTGGACAGTGATGTTCATTACGCTGAGTTTTAGTATGGACCAGCGAGTCCAGCCAAGTAGAGTCATATGGATGTTTTGATTAAGCTACCTTTGGGTAAAGTTTTTAGAAAGAGTTTATGGGGTATGACGATCCTACGAAGTTGCGACGACTGCTTCAGTTTATTGACTGTGACGGTCGCTTGAGGGGTCAACATGACCTCAAGGCAGGACGGTGCTTGACGAGGAAATTGCAGGTTATGTTATGTCTAAATCTATTAATGTTTTATACTAAGATTATGCTGGAAACTAATGGGGGTTAGGTAGACCTAAGTGTTTCGAATCAGGGCTTTTCAATCATGTTAAAGGTATCCAAACTTAGAACTCACCAACTTAAGGTGAACATTTTAGTATGCATGTTAGGCACATTAGTAGCCTCTAACAATAGAGGTAAGGCTTATGAGTGAGCAATGAAATCTGGGCAAGCTATCAGGGAAGCTGTTGGCAGTAGCTAGCATAGTTTAGTTGTTATAGTTATAGTTATAACTATTATGTATCTATCTTACTTGTGGACTTGGCCTTGTTGTATATAAGTTTTATTTTTGTTCTTTTGTTATTATCTCTCTTGTGACGTGTGCGTATGACTAATCCAATGAGTGAATCCTCCGAGTGCCATGTCTGGGCTAGGATGCCACAAATCATAAATTCAAAAACCTAAAAGCTAAACCCTAAAAAAATAATGACGAGCATAAAAAAAGACAAAATGACATGTAAAAAGACACATTGAGGTGGAAAACGTAATTTCTATAACTTAAAAACTAAACCTTAAAAGTTAAAATGTAAACTTATACCCTAAACCCTAAATCTTAAACCTATAAACCATGACGAGTAGAAAATACACAATGAAGAGCAAAAAGAGACAATGAGCTGGAAAACAGAAATTCTATAACCTAAAAGCCAAGATCATAGAGTTCGACGGGTCGGTTCCAATACAGCTGGAATGAGTTCAGTCAGAGTTTGATTGGCCCGATTGATAGGTTTTTAAAATTTTATTGGTTATTTCCTTTTTAGTTGGTTAACAAAAATAAAAGAAAAATCTCAAATTCTTTCTCCTTTTCATCTGCATCTAAAACGAGGCTTTCCAGACAACTTCACAATTAGATGTGTAAACGAGCCAAGCCGAACCTGAACTCATCTAGACTAGAACTTGGCTCGTTTAGATCTAAGAGGGCTTGAGCTCAGCTCGTTTAAACATAAGAGGGCTTTAACCCGACTTGTTTATACCTAAGAGAGCTCGAGCTTTAGCTTAGTGTCACACCCCAACCGACAGCGGAATTTACGTCGGGGCATGATGATTGTCCAAATGCTCATGACACTAACTAAAGTCTCAATAATTTATCATTACCAAATTCCAACTCAAACAGGAGGTTCAAAAGCACATAACATACATAAAGATAAAGTCTTAATTGATTTAACTAGGTCCAAAGCATCCTAGATGTAGCATCAATCAAGTATGGCTCAAACCGCACACTACGTCAAAATTCACCTTTGGCCACGGAAAAAAACCGTGACAAAAGGTGTTTTGTCACGTTTTTTTTTTCCATTCCAAACGACACCATAGGTGCCGTGACCATATGTACCCTACGGCCACGTTACAATATCAGTGGCTGAAGCCACCTATAAGCGTGGCTAAAGGGTACCAATATTTGTTGTTGTAATCAAACAGTTCTTCAGAAAAGCGTGGCGAAAGGGTTCCAACGGCCACATGTGTTTGGTTAACGTGGCCTTTGGTATTTTATGGTCACGTATATTCGTGTTTTAGCCACATACATTATAAAAAAACGTGGCCAAATGGTTGCTGAAATCATACATTTTGTCACAGTACGCGTGGCCAAAGGGTGGCAACGGCCACGTTAAAATATCAAAAGCGTGGCCTTTGGTATTATATGGTCACGTATATTTGTGTTTTAGCCACATATGTTATAAAAAAACGTGGCCAAATGGGTTGCTGAAATTATAATTTTTGTCCCAATACGCGTGGCCAAAGGGTGGCAACCGCCACGTTAAAATATGAATAGCGTGGCCTTTGGTATTATATGGTCACGTATATTTGTGTTTTAGCCACATATGATATGAAAAAACGTGGCCAAATGGGTTGCTGAAATCATAAATTTTGTCCCAATAAGCGTGGCCAAAGGGTGGCAACTGCCACATTAAAATATAAAAAGCGTGGCCTTTGGTATTATATGGTCACGTATATTTGTGTTTTAGCCACATATATTTGGAAAAAAAAAGTGGCTAAAGGGTAGTTGAAATCAGATATTTTGTCCCAATACGCGTGGCCAAATGGTGGCAACGACCACGTTAAGATATAAAAAGCGTGACCTTTGTTATTATATGGTCACGTATATTTGTGTTTTAGCCACATATAATTGGAAAAAAAAAAGTGGCCAAAGGGTAGTTGAAATCAGATAATTTGTCCCAATAACCGTGGCCAAATGGTGGCAACGGCCACGTTAAAATATAAAAACTGTGGCCTTTGGTATTATATATATGGTCACATATATTTTCTTAATTACAATTAATTATATATTAATTAATTAGTATAGAGAAACCTTAAAAATCATATATTATAATTAAAAATTAATGTACATACACTAATCATGACGCTGTTCAAAAAGATAACATACGACACTAGCTAATCAAAGTTTAATTTCTATAATAATTAATTAATTATAATTTCTTGTCCGTGATCAGCTGCTTCTGCTGGTGCCGTGTGATTTTTCTATTTATCGCATTTTGATTCTTCAGCTGGTTTGGTGCTACGTACACTACTTTCTGCATCTTTTTCCGATCATTATTTACCTGGAAACATGACAAATAAAACCGATCAGATATATATAATATATATATAAAGTTAATTAATTAGCGGATACGATTAATTAATGTAGTAATTACCTGTGGTTGTTCCAATACTTTTTGCACCGTAGAATGATCAACCGGCTGTGATCTATCTGACTTGTTATTAGAATGAAGGATCATTCGGTTAATCGGCCATGCAATAATATAATTATTTTCAACCTCCGAAAGCGTTGTTTTACCATCTACTGGGAATGGTAAAAATGTTGCACCCTTTTTGACCTGATAAACTCTAATTCTACGGCAACCAGGAGCTAATGGACTTCCATGAATCTTCTCATCTTTTTCTTTTGGTAATAATTCACCCATTCCCACGACGTTCAGTGGATCCCACTCCATGTGCAACGTCGCAGTTTGCCTCCCCTGATCAGAAGTGACATAATAATAATAATAATAATATTAATTATAGCATATATATAAACAATTAATTAATTAAAGTAAAAAATAGAATACAAAAATTGTGGTATATACTAATCTATACCTCTTGGATTACTGGCTGCAGATCGATAGCAGCTGCAGTGGCATCATAATTATTTGGTTTTTCCAACTGAAGATCACTCTTCTTAGGAGGTACTTTACGAGCTGCAGGTTTTGCATGTCTCTTATTCTTTTCCTAAATTGACACCATGTAATTAACTGATTAGTAATTAACATATATATATATTAATTAACGATAACGTCAAAGCGATTTGTCAAATTTCTAAATTAATTATATATATATATATATACCACTTCCTGCTCTGATGCCCCAGCATCACTGGCTGCAGCAGCTGCTGCTTCTGTCATTTTTCTCTTTCTCACCTAAAGACAGCATCAGCATTTAATTAAATGATCATATAGCAATTAGTTATAAGGGAAGTACACAACTGTGTAAATTAAAATAGTTACCCTTTCCTTTTGCGACGCTGTTGTAGATGTAGGAGTGTGTTGTGATAGAGTCGCAGAAGAGACCTACAATTCAATTAATTAATAAAATCATATCGATCATAACCGGCTAAACATTAGTTAACTATCCTGATGAACTTTAACTATCCTGATGAACTTATCATAGCCGGCACAGTTAATTATTAATTATATTCCGGAACAACTCTAACTATCCTGATGAACTTTGACTATCCTGATGAACTTTACCTATACTGCTGAACTATAACTATCCGGATGAACTATAACCAACACGGTGAACTATAACTAGGGACGCATGTTCATCCAGATGAACTAGCTAGAATCTTCCGGATCAACTCTAACTATCCCGATGAACTCTAACTATCCTGATGAACTTTTTACTATCCTGATGAACCTTACCTATCCTGAGGAACTTTAACTATCCGGATGAACTCTAACTATCCGGATGAACTATAAGTAGAGACGCATGTTCATCCAGATGAACTAGAATCTTCCAGATCAACTCAAATTCAGAACTGTTTCAAATCCGTACCTTATCGGCCGACCTTTGAGATGAGTTTGATTGAGTAGATTGTTTCCGCGATGTATTGCGCGCAGAATTGATCATGTCCTATGTACAATTAATTCAATTAGTTAATTAATTAATAAATAAATATATATATATATATATATATATATAGTTTGTCCCTTACAGACGCTCTATGAACTTGTTTATCTTGAATCACAGACTCCATAGCCGCCATAAGCTTATCAATTCTCTCATCCTGTGATTTAACCATATCAGTGAGGCGCTCAACCTCTTGATCCTTTTTCTCACGCAGCTGTCTTTCATTTATTAGTTCCGCCTCAAGTTTTTCGATCCGTTCTTTTGATCGCCCTTTTGGAGCACCCCAATATCCACGGGAAGTCACTCCATACCCAATACCTTTTAGGTATCCACCCCTTTCCTTGCCAAGGACCAGTGTCAGGGCATCCGTTCCCGGTTCTACTGTCACAGATCCCGCATTTATCTTTGTTTCATTCTCGGCCTGCAGTAATATAATTTAGTTAATTTAATGAGGTGCTGTTAATTTTTAACATGTGAATAATTAGGTATATATATAGCAATTAAACTTACTATATCATCTGCTATGCCCTTCACCACAGGGGTTTTGTATTCCCCCTCTTTATTTACCCTTCCTTTCCTCCACATAAACGCTCGAGAGGGGCAATCATCAGCTGCAATTTTTTTGTTTTGTACCTTGTATTATAATAATAATATATATCAGACTTGAAACATAAACGTTCTTAACCATGACTGGGTGTAACACACTTAGCTTATTACCAGTTTTTCTCTCAGAAAGACGTATCCTCCCCGCCCCATTGAATGATCATAAGTATAATTTGCTCGAACCTCTTTTCCAATCTTTGACGCAGCCTTTCCAACAGAACAGTAGGATATATAATTATAATCTCATTAATTAACACTTATTAGCTTACTTAATGAAATCTGCAGTTTGAATTGAATAAAAACCTCGAATTCTTCAGATCTTGTATATGCTACAAATCTGTCCCAGTCTTCCTTTTTCACAATAGTGCGATACATCTTTGGAACTTTCTCAAGCACGGTGGGTTTTGCTAGGTTGGGACGAATGTGTTTTTCCAACATATTTCTTCTAAAACTCCTTAGCAACCCACCAAGCCGTACCATTATAGCTCTCCTTCGAAAGTCTTCAATTTTGAAATATTTCTAAAAAAATAACATATGACAGGATATTTTAGTCGCATGGAATTCAATAACAAACCTAATATGAGAAAATGTTTAATCTGTTTCATAACCTGAATCGCTGCCCACATTTTGTTCTTGTCCTCTATTGGCACCTTCCTCCATTCTAGATACCTCAATCCAACCCCTGCCCTTACAATGTCTCCCATAAAACTCGAAAATTTTGGTCTATGGACCCCGCCAACCCTTCCCAGCGCATCAAATGTTAGTGGCCATTTTTCCTCACCATTTTTCTCAAATCTGGCACGCCACTGTACCAACCGCGTCATCCCCCTCTTGTTTGCTTGGGGAGCAGAGGCTTCCACATTCTCATTGTCGACTACTTGGGTATCAACTTGGGCATCATTTTCGACTTGGGCATCAATGTTTTCCATGTCCTCTTCACCCGAATCATCGTCAGTATTGTTATCCATTTCCTCTTCATTATCCGATTGATCGGCATTGTTATACATTTCATCATCTTCCGAATAATTATATTCATTGTCATATGCTTCACCTTCAATTTCCATTGTTAAATCAGATGAATCCTGTAGATGACAGTGAAATAAATAGAGAATTAATGAAATAAATGCGATGGAATAATTAAGATGAAATAATTGAGATGAAAATGATCTACTGAAGATGACAGTGAAATTAATATATACTGACGGGAATTAGGTAGTGATCTTCTGAAGATGATAGTGTGATGAATCCGGAACTGATCAATCAATTAGGTAGATGAACTTTTAGTGATATATGGAAGAAGAGAGTAATGAATCGTTTTGGTGATAAAGTTTTGGTTAGAGGGAGTTGAATAGGAACTGATCAATGAATTTTGGGAAATTTGAAAAATGGTGGGAAGTAATTTGGGGATTAATAGGATCGATCCGGGTGAAAACATCTCAGCTAATAAGGACGTGACAGCATTTATCGGATTTAATATAAACTCAATTAATACGATTTATCTTGAATTTTAAAGAGTTAACATGGACTCAAAAAGTTAAAACCACCAAACCACAGGAACGCAAATCGTATTTAACTTTATTTTAAACATACCTTTAAAATAATCTTTAAATGTAAAATGGAATACTAAGCAATAAATTTAATGATAATTGTATCCTAAAATGACCCTCATTGCCCCTAAACACACCTTATTGGGCCGTCATTGGTCCTAACCATGCTTATTGGTTACATACACACCTTACTGGGACTCATTGGTCCCAACTGGCCCTCGTTTCCCCTAAACACGCCTTATTGGGTCTCATTGGTCCTAAACACAACTTATTTGTTACATACACACCTTATTGTGCCATCATTGGTCCTAAACATGCTTATTGGTTACATACACACCTTATTGGGACTAATTGCTCCCAATTGGCCCTCGTTTCCCCTAAACTCACCTTATTGGGTCTCATTGGTCCTAAACACAACTTATTTGGTAGATACACACCTTATTGGGCCATCATTGGTCCTAAACATATATGCCTATTGGTTACGTCATACACACCTTAATATTGGGACTAATTGGTCCCAGATGGCCCTCGTTTCCCCTAAACACACCTTATTGGGACTCATTGGTCCTAAACATGCTTATTGGTTACATACACACCTTATTGGGCCATCATTGCTCCTAAACATGCCTATTGGTTACATACACACCTTATTGGGACTCATTGGTCCCAACTGACCCTCGTTTCCCCTAAACACACCCTACTGGGACTCATTGGCCCCAACTGGCCCTCGTTTCCCCTAAACACACCTTATTGGGTCTCATTGGTCCTAAACAAAACTTATTTGTTACATACACACCTTATTGGGCCATCATTGCTCCTAAACATGCTTATTGGTTACATACACACCTTACTGGGACTCATTGGTCCCAACAGGCCCTCGTTTCCCCTAAACACACCTTATTGGGTCTCATTGGTCCTAAACACAACTTATTTGTTACATACACCTTATTGGGTCTCATTGGTCCTAAACACAACTTATTTGTTACATACACCTTATTGGGTCTCATTGGTCCTAAACACAACTTATTTGTTACATACACACCTTATTGGGCCATCATTGGTCCTAAACATGCCTATTGGTTACATACACACCTTACTGGGACTCATTGGTCCCAACTGGCCCTCGTTTCCCCTAAACTCACCTTATTGGGTCTCATTGGTCCTAAACACAACTTTATTTAATACACACCTTATTGGGCCATCATTGGTCCTAAACATGCTGATTGGTTACATACACACCTTACTGGGACTCATTGGTCCCAACAGGCCCTCGTTTCCCCTAAACACACCTTATTGGGTCTCATTGGTCCTAAACACAACTTATTGGTTACATACACCTTATTGGGCCATCATTGGTCCTAAACATGCTTATTGGTTACATACACACCTTATTGGGCCATCATTGGTCCTAAACATGCCTATTGGTTACATACACACCTTACTGGGACTCATTGGTCCCAACTGGCCCTCGTTTCCCCTAAACTCACCTTATTGGGTCCCATTGGTCCTAAACACAACTTATTTGTTACATACACACCTTATTGGCCCATCATTGGTTCTAAACACAACTTATTGGTTACATACACACCAATTGGGCCATCATTGGTTCTAAACACAACTTATTGGTTACTTACACACCTTATTGGGACTCATTGGTCCTAAACACATCAAATTGACCCATTTGACCCCAAATTGACCCATTATTTAATTTTTATCTTAAATCTTTTTATATAATTTATTTAGAATTATAATTCCCCAAAATTTAAGGGGGCGTTTAGTTGTGGAAAACAGGGGGTGTTTTCCATTTCTGTTTTCCAAGAAAACAAGGAAAACAGAAAATAGTGTTTTCTGAATTTTAACTAAAAATGGAAAACACCTTTTTTACTGTTTTCTAGGAAAACAGAAAATAGTGTTTTCTAAATTTTAACTAAAAATGGAAAACACCTTTTTTACTGTTTTCTGTTTTATATTTTCGTTTTCCAAATATATACAAAAGAAAATGGGCGTTCACTTTCTAGGGTTTATACGCACAACCGCTCGACCTCTCCTCCGTTACCTCCGTCGCCGTCTGCTCCAACGCATCGTCGACGGAAATCTAATGTAATGTAGAGATAGAAAACAGTTGATTTGAACATGTTTTCTAGTTTTCTAATTTTGAAAATGAAAATTCCATCTTTCAATCGGAAATGGGGGTTCTGTTTTTTTGTGTTTAGGGTTTTTGATCGTCTCTGTTTTCGAGGATTAGGGTTTTTGTTTAACAGATTGATTTAATAAACAAAAATAGATATAGATAAACAAGTATATAACAATAAGTGGATTTCATACTACTGATTCCAATTCCATACACAAAATTGTTTCCTAATTTACATGTTCATTCCTAAAAAAAAAGAAACAGAGCAGTTGCATGTTGAGGTTCACGGGAACCTAGATTCCATCTCCTTCATCAACTCCAAATGCCTACTCATTGCTTCTTGCCTCTGTTGAACCAACATTTGAAGTCTGGCATCGGAGACGCGTATCTCTTCTACCAGAAAAGTAGCCATCTGGTATCTTGATGGACTTGGTGGCTCTGTAAGTACCTGGTTGAGCAGGGCCATCCCGTCTAAGACACTCTGTCTCTCTGCCCTGATAATCACCTCGTACCTGTCCAGGGTAGCAACAATCTTTAGCTGCAAATAATGTTCAACTAATTCTTTCAAGCTTGCCATTTTCAGAAGGATTTGAGTGTTTTGAGAAAGGGTTTCTTAAGGATTTTGAGAAAAGGTTTGATAAGGATTTTGAAAAGGTTTTGATGTTGGAGGTGAGAAGTTTCTCATTACTGATCAAGTGGTATGGTTATATGTGCAAATCACTTGAGTATGCGTCTTATCAGATGTGTAATCACTAGAGTATACCATAGGTCTTATTTGATTAATTACAAAATTACCCACTGAGTTCATGAGGACTGCACATTATAATTGTTGGACTTTTGGTTATCCTACAAAAATTATTTTCACACGTTCTCCAACTGAAATTCCTACACGATATCAAAAAACCACTAATATTTTAATCACACGATCTGAAATTATCCGAAATTACTGTCACACGATCTCTTGAATCAAATTAAGAAGTCAAAATTAAACGAAGAAAGTCAAAATTACCCACTGAGTTCATGAGGATTGAGGGAAGATGAACTAGAGTTCTTCAGGATTATAAAGAGTTATTCAGTAATAGAACCGGATGAACTAGAGTTTCTCAGGATCAAGAGTAATTTTCGTTTTAATTTATTTAAATATGATTCTAACTGGGCCCGCTAAATATTAAAAGAGGCGGGGTAAATTAGAGCGAACTCAATTGAAAATTTCACATATCAATCGACAGAATTTTCCCTCCGTCCTATTACTTCTCCAATAAACAGGTTCACAGTAAAGATTATTGAAAAGGATTTTCAGTATTGATCGTTTTTAATCATCTTAATTTGTTGTTGTATCTGTTTGCAAAACAAACATGGATAAGTCTTGGATGAAAACCAGTAGAACCACGCAATCATATGCCGATGGAGTTAAATCATTCTTATTGTTTGCAGTTACCAATTTGGAGAGTAATGAAATTCCATGTCCCTGTGTTAATTGTCTAAACCATTACTCTTTTAAGGCTGATGATGTAGAATTTCATTTGTTTTCAAAGGGATTCGATCAGACTTATAGAAGGTGGATTAAACATGGAGAGATAGACGAGCCCGCAGGAGAGGAGCTTCACACGGAATCATTTTTCGATTCCGGAGTTCCATTGGATGCAGCCGAAACAATAAAAATGGTCAGAGCTACTGAAGAAA
Source organism: Deinandra increscens subsp. villosa (assembly GCA_039602395.1). Classification (NCBI taxonomy): domain Eukaryota; kingdom Viridiplantae; phylum Streptophyta; class Magnoliopsida; order Asterales; family Asteraceae; genus Deinandra; species Deinandra increscens. The sequence continues at coordinate 2,033,499 of JBCNJP010000007.1, forward strand.
ATTTCGATGAGGACCATGAGAAGTTTCAAGAACGACTCATGGATGCTGAGAAGCCTCTGTATGAAGGATGCCATACCTTCACAAAGTTATCTGCCTTGGTTCAACTACTGAACTTGAAGACTAAGCATGGGGGATCAGATAAATTTTTTAATGAACTTTTAGTTTTGCTGAAACAGATGCTACCTGAAGGTAATGAGATTGTGAAGAATACATATGAGGCCAAGAAGATTTTGAAGTCAATGGGTGCAGGGTACACCAAGATACATGTGTGTATCAATGATTGTATTCTGTACAGGAAGGAGAACAAGGACCTAACTGTATGTCCAACTTGTGGTGAGTCCAGGTGGAAGGTGGATGAGAGGACTAAGAAACTATACGACAATACTCCTGCAAAGGTAATGTGGTATTTCCCCATCATTCCAAGATTGAAACGACTGTTTCAAGTGAAAACCACAGCGGAGGATCTAAGATGGCATGCCACCAGTTCCAAAACACCCGGTGTGTTACGACACCCATCCGATTCACCGGCATGGAAAGCCATCGATGACAAATATCCCGAAATCGCTGACGATCCTAGAAGTCTTCGTCTTGGCATTTCAACTGATGGGGTCGACGTAAATAGAGGTAACAGAAATCACAGTGTGTGGCCGGTTCTATCTGTCATTTACAACCTTCCACCATGGTTGTGTATGAAAAGAAAGTTCATCATGCTTTCGTTATTAATATCGGGAGCGCCTGGAAACGATATTGATGTGTTTTTGGAACCATTAATTGATGACTTAGAGCTGTTATTCGAGGCAGGTGTGGAAACATATGATGCGTATGCGCAAGAACAGTTTACTTTGCGTGCAGTTGTTTTATGGACGATTAATGACTACCCTGCACTTGGTACACTTTGTGGTTGCCCGTACAGTGGATTCCGTGGTTGTGTGGTATGTCGGGAAGAAACTAAATGCATTAGGCTTCCTTTCTCAGCCAAGCAGTGTTATGCTGGTCACAGAAGATATCTACCATATACGCATCCCTTCCGAAAGCAAACAGAGGCCTTCAATGGTAAACAAGAGTTGGAAGTTGCTGCTGATCCTATGACCGGAGAACAGATATACGAAGAAGTTCAACTTATCAGCAACAAATGGGGAAAGGGATTAAGGTGTACTGATTCAGAAATCCCAGAGACCTCAACCGGAAGAGGGGGGAAGATTGATAAGAGAAAAAGAAAGAACAAAGAGAAGCCACCATATTGGAAGAAATTCAATATATGGTTTCGAAGACTTAGATACTGGAGGCATAATAGTGTCCAACATTGCATTGATTTCATGCATATTGAAAAGAATGTGGCTGAGAGTCTTGTTGGAACTCTGCTCAACCTTCCCGGAAAGACGAAGGATGGACTGAAAGCGAGAAAGGATCTGAACTTTTTGGGGTTAAGACCAGAGTTGCAGCCTAAACAGAACAAGAACAACATAGTACTTCCTGCAGCGTGTTACACGTTACAAAAAGATGAAAAGGAAAAGTTTTGTGACACGTTGTATAACTTGAAGGTTCCACAAGGCTATTGTTCTAACTTTTCTAGTTTGGTTAGTCTAAAGGACAAGAAACTTGTGGGGCTCAAGTCACATGACTATCATATGCTGATGCAACAGTTTCTGCCAATTGCAATTCGGTCAGTCATGCCTGAACCGACAAGATATGCTATTATAAGGCTCTGTTTTTTTTTCAAATCAATATGCAGCAAAGAGATCAACGTCGAAGAGCTAGACAAATTGCAAGAAGATCTTTGTGTCACACTATGCCTGCTTGAGAAATATTTCCCGCCATCATTTTTTGATGTTATGCTTCATTTGACGGTGCACCTTACTAGGGAGGTAAAATTATGTGGCCCAATATGCTTTCGATGGATGTATCCATTTGAAAGGTGTATGAAGGTAATTAAGGGCCACGTGAGAAACAAAACTTATCCAGAAGGGTGCATTGCTGAGGAGAACATTGTAGAAGAAACGATTGAGTTTCTCAGCGAATACCAAAAAAACATCACAACTATTGGTGTTCCAACTAAAAAGCATAGCAGTGCGGATGGAAGTCCTGGGTCAGCTGGTAGATCAGTTGAAGTCTCTCCAGAGCTCCTATCGAAAGCGCATTTATTTGTGTTGCTAAATACGCCTGAAATTGAGCATTATATCGAGTAAGTAATTTAGATTATTAACCTTTTTTTATCTGTTTAATTAATTATAAACTTTTATAGATAACTTCAATTCATGTAATTGCAGAGAACACATGAAATTTTTGGAAAAGGAACATCCTGGTAGTAGACTAAATGACCTTACTAAGAAGCAGAGCACAACATTTGGTAAATGGTTACGCAACAAGGTCAGCTAAATTTGCTTATTGTTTTAATTCCGGATGAACTGTAACTTTCCTGAACAACTGACCTGAGTTGTCCGGAACAACTCTATTTTCTATCCGGATGAACTATAACCTTCCTGGTGAACTGAAACTATTTTCTTATAGTTTTAATTCCGTATGAACTGTAACTTTCCGGAACAAGTGACCTGACTTGTCCGGGATAACTCTATTTTCTATCCGGATGAACTATAACCTTCCTGGTGATCAACTGAAACTATTTTTCTTATAGTTTTAATTCCGGATGAACTGTAACTTTCCGGAACAACTGACCTGAGTTGTCCGGAATAACTCTATTTTCTATCCGGATGAACTATAACCTTCCTGGTGAACTGAAACTATTTTTCTTATAGTTTTAATTCCGGATGAACTGTAACTTTCCGGAACAACTGACCTGAGTTGTCCGGAACAACTTTATTTTATTTTTGGAAGAGCTATAATCTTCCTATTCCTAATGAACTCTCCTGATGAACCTACTATGAATTTCAGGTTGAAAAGGAGATGGCGGAGTCCCCAGAAACTATATCAGAGACCGTTAGGTGGATTTCACATGGTCCGCACAGAAGCGTGAGGAAATATGAAGTATATGACATCAATGGCTATTCATTTCGTACAAAATCTCGAGACGGTAGGGTTTACCAGAACAGCGGGGTTGGTGTAGAGGTAAATGACATGCACATCTCTAACGAGGTCTTAACCTATGGAAAAAAACCTTACTATGGGGTTTTAAAAGAGATATGGCTACTAGATTACCATATTAAAACCATCCCTCTATTTATGTGCGACTGGGTTGAGAATACACAGGGGGTCAAAAAAGATAGTCTTGGTTACACTTTGGTCAACCTTAAAAGACTAGGTCACAAGGAGGACCCGTTCATTTTCGCATCACAAGCACAACAGTTGTTTTACGTCAAAGACCAGCTGGATAAAAAACTGCATATTGTCTTTATGACACCTCCCAGAAATTACAGAGATTATTATGAAGACGATGCCAATGAAGAATTTAGTACGGTAGTTTTTCCGCACAACGATAATGTATTGCCATCCGTAGATGCACGTCACAATGTTTACTACAGAGCTGACTGTACTGGAATGATATTACGAAAAACCACCGATTAATTGATCAAACTACAGTATCAACAATAATTGTTTTTTTTTCTTTATGTATTCTGGAATATATATTATGGATCTTAATTTTGAGTCAAGTGTTTCCTTTTTTTGATTGTGCCTGCAGGTCTCCTCTCTTTGACCAAACCAGAGTCAATAAAAGTCAAAAATAAACAAACAAAATCAACTGCTGCTTTAACAAACACAATTACATACATAATCCAAAGGTTATGATTCCATTAATACATTGATCTATAAAATTACAACTGAAAAACTACTAACTTAAAATGGAGAAGAAGCGGCTGAAGAAAAATCCCTCTTTTGCTTTCTCACATGCACTTGCTTCTGATCAAGTGAAAAGAGAGAACAAGTCCCTCTTGCTTTCTCACATGCACTTGCTTCTGATCAACTGAAAATGGTGAAGAAGTGGCTGAAGAAATATCAGGTACATGGGGCCAAAAGGGAGAGAAGCACCTGAAGAATACAAGTCCTGCAAATCTCAACATGTGCCCTTACTGCTGACTGTTATAAAATTACACAATAACTTAAAATCTGCTCGCAGTAAAGCATTTGTATGAACCATTAGAGACTCCTCGTCTCCATGGTTTCCACAATAACTTAAAATCTGCTCGCAGGAGATACAGAGTGCAATCTTTCCCTGCACAAGATAAAATTACCAAATCTGAGACGAAAATTTCAATCGAATTTCAGTGGTGAAGATGATAACTTACCATTTTCCACATACGGATGATGCCAATTCCACATTTTTTGCCGTCGATGATGGACGAAAAACAGAGAGAGAAAGACTGGGAGAAAAGGGTCATGGTGGAGATGATGATGAAAACTGATACAGAGATAGTATATATCGATACTCGAGGGGCGTGGTAGATGGAGATTTGAAAGATAAAGTAAATGAAAAAGTAAATGAAAAAATCATGATTACAAGCGCCGACTGTTGGTATTCTTTTAGCCACCTAAAATTAATATACCGTGACCATTTGTCATAATTTGTCACGCAGCCAATGTTTTAATATGAGTGGCCATATCACAAGATAATCAAACATGATAAACATATATTATAACCATCATATATATATTATAACTACTAATTAATATCATAACTAAATAAACATATAAACTATTGTTCTTAATTTGTTCATAATTAAACATAAACATCCATTAATTAATAATCCGGATCACTGCAATCTTCGGATATGTATGATCCTGATGAACTTGCATCGTCATCATCATCATCTTCTTCTTCTTCTTCTTCATCTTCTTCATCTGCTTCATCTGCTTCTTCATGATCTTCTTCATCATCTTCTTCATCTTCATCTTCTTCATCTTCTTCTTCATCTTCTTCTTCGGGTTCATTGAATTTTGTATCAAGGACACGAAATAATTTCGCTGTCTCAACATGGTAGGCAAAACAATCAGGAATCTTCTGCGCATATAGTTGCTTCAGGATGTTCTCATCGTTGTGTTTAATCACAGATTTGTGGGACTTGAAGGATCTTCTTCTCCTGTTACTGTAAACCAAAAAAATACGGTTATGCTTCACATACCAGTAATTAAGGGAGCGTTGATTATCGGCCATTTGATACAAGAATTGGTGTAAACGAATTGGTGTACGTAGAGAATTTGAGAGAATTGGTGTAGAGAATTTGAGATCAAGAAAGGGATGGCGGTAAAAAGGAAAATAACAATGATGATGATATATAGGGTAGCAGATTTTAACCCGCTCGAATTAATGGTACAATTGAAAAAAGCGCGTTGTTTTAGAGGGAAACAAAACTTCTATTTTTCGCCACGCATTTAATATTTTACCGTGACCATAAAATAAAATTTTGTCACTCACAACCTACCATTTAGTCACGGTTAATATATGTGGCCATAGGTAATAGATTTTTGTCACTCACAACCTACCGTGACCATTAGTCATCTAATATTTAGTCACACAACCTAATAACAGTGGCCATATGTACTAGCTTTTAGCCACATAACTAAGTAAAAAGCGTGGCCATTGCTCACATTTAGCCACGCATAAATAGTTTTGTTTTCTTTTAATTTACTAAGTAATAAAATCTACTCTTCCGTCACACAACATTATTTAAGCGTGGCCATACATTCCTTTTTGGTCACACGAATAAAAAATCATAAAAATTCCGTGGCCGTTTGGTGCATTTCGCCACTCTTTTTTAAGTGTGACAAATAAATGCCACATGTTTTTGTAAAACAGTGGCTAAAGCCACTGCACCTGATTGTTGTTGTCACATAAACAAAAAAATACGTGGCTAAAAGGGTCCAAAGGCTATATATTTGGCCACGGGTACAAAATATGTGTGGCTAAAACGAGAATTTCTTACCTTTGGCCACGCTTTTTTCAAAACAGTGGCTATGCGTTATCAAAAAAACCGTGGCCAAAGCCACTTTTTGACGTAGTGGCATTTCCTGTAACATGTATAAAAATAGAGCGTGTCAACTAAAAATAGTTGTGAGTAAACATAGGGTTAGAATACATATAGTAGTTTGTAAGCGATTCAAATGTCTGATGTAGACTCAAGCATGTATGAATAAACCAATATTGAATTTGCATAATCAAACCTTGATGACTTGTACCATAACCCGAATGCCGTCTATACAGTCAAATTCAGGTCATAGTTAGTTGTGATAGGTTTCAATCACCCAAATGCCGTGTATATAGTCAAATTTAGGTGGGTTGTCAGGCAATAGATCTATCATTGTTACCGTAGGATTGTATGTTAATGATTACACTTGAAAGTTGAATTTTGCATAAAAACACCATATTCTAACATATAGCATGTAATCACACATAGACATGAGATAAAATCGCATGGTTTGTAAATAAATAAAGATTTGATATTTGAATATGTATACATGTCACATCCCAAAACTTGAAAACGAAAGGAGATATGAATACTCACAACGCGAATCATCACTCGAATGAATCACCATTCGAATGATAACACGAGTTGATCATTTAATACTACAATGCGAATCACCATTCGAATGGTAATACAAATTGGATATTGAAAACTATAATTTGTCATAAGATACATGTTACAACCCCAAAGTGATAAAGTGAAAAAGGGGTAACGATTACTCACTTGATCAATAAGTGAAATATGAGAATAGTCCGAGTGATATGAAGATGACATATCCGTGTCCTAAATTATATAAAGACACCCTTAAGGTTTAGTGATATGAGTCAAATATGTAAGTCAACCATTTAGACTAGTCGAGTCTAGTTACGTGAGTTAACCCGTTTAACCGTTGGTGATAATTATTTGTGTTTGATATATGTATATTTATTCTAAGAAAATAAATATAAGTGTATTTGAATATTCAAGTAAACGTGCTCTAGAGTTACGAGTTATATTTCGAGTGAGTTGATAAATAATATTTTTGTCTCAGGTTGTGTCCGTTTAAAATGCAACGAATACATATATATATATATATATATATATATATATATATATATATATATATATATATATAATATGGGGAAGGATCCTATGAAAACCCTTTATTTTGTGAAAACGTGAAAACCACTTTAAAACCTACATAACTTCTTTATACGTTAATGTTTATTCATGAAATTTGCGCCAAATGTCTTAGAATTACGTTATCTATAACTCTGGAAAACAATATTTAAAAAAAAAACGTAAAAAAAAAGTTTTTTTTTTCTTTCCGTTTTTGGTACACATGTGTACCATCATCACTACTACTACACAAAAACGAATTATAAAGTATAAAAACACTCCTTATGTTAAAAATATATTAAAAACATACTAAAAACAATAAAACATTTATGTTACGAATGATAATTAAACATAGTACACATGTGTAGTAATACTTAAAAAATCATAAAATGTTATTTTTTTCTTTAGATATAAAGATAATAAAACTATAATAATTAGGGTGCAATTTCCTTTTAAAACTATTAGTAACTCATATTAAATTTTGAGTTTTTTTATTGTGGTACACATGTGTACCAAAAACGGAAAAAAAAATAAAAAAACGTTTTTTTTTTGTTTTTGGTTTTTATAGAATTAAAAATAACGTAATTCTAAAACTTTTGGCGCAAATTTCATGAAAAAACATTAACGTATGAAAAAGTTATAAAAGTTTTAAAGTGGTTTTCACGTTTTCACAAAATAAATGGGTTTTCACACGATCCTAATCCTATATAATATATATATATATATATATATATATATATAACAAAAGAAATATATATATAGATTACTAATAGTTGATTTTTTAATAAGTCCAAGTATTAACTCCGTTTATATAAAATCCATTTTAATAAAGTTATAAATATTTATAGTCTTAACGGGCATAATGTAGATCCGTTAGATCTAATATTTAATTGAAATATATAATAATTAGATTTGAGACACATTTTATATATATAAAAACGTTAATGTTTTATGCAAATAAGATGAAACTATGAATATAAGTTTCACTATAGTAAATTTAATTTATGATTAACACACGAGGTGCTTATATTTGAGGAGTATAAAATATATAAGATTAGTATTTTTCTTTAGAGATTATAGTTAACCTGAAGGCTCGACTAGTTCAAAATAACGACATAAAAATAATAACGAACGATTACTCACTTAAAGCAAGCAAGGAGAAGGAATGTAGTAGGAGAATGTTGAATCCACTCGTGAGTCTTCAAAAGGTAGATAATTTCTTTCTGTCGTGGAATTGGAAGGAGACATGGAAATATTTTCGTGAGCGTTTTTGGAAGTAAGAAATGAGTTTGAGTGTGTTTATTTTAGGTTTCAAGCATGCCATATTTATATACGAAATTTTAGCCCTTGGTAATCCTTTGGTAATCCTTGGTAATCCTTGGTAATCCTTTGGTATTCCTTGTTAATCCTTGGTAATCCTTTGATATTTCTTGGTAATCATTGGTAATCCTTTAGTATTCATTGGTAATCCTTTGGTATTCCTTAGTAATCCTTTGGTATAAGTTTAATATTTTAAATGTTTTATTTAAAAAAATCGACGAATAAAATTATAAAAACTATATATATTTTTTTATAATCTTTAGTATTTTACCACCATTAATGTATAGTGTTGAAGTTGTCAAATAATATCACCATTGGTTTCGTGCTGAGTTTACTCGGGTATGACCTTAACATGTATAATATATATATATATATATATATATATATATATATATATATATATATATTTAGTTCTCAAACCAAATTGTTTCTCAAATGATCATCTCCCTATATATATATATTATATATAAAATGAAACGAGGGTAAAAAATAGAATATCATGAGTTGCTTGAAAAAAGATTGAAATTATATTGATAATTGAAACGGATCGGGTTACAAATATGGAAAATAGACGGATATCACACTTAGCTTATTTAGAGCTTTATTTTAGAAGCGCGAGTTTCGCTCATGAAAAATTATTTAAGTCGGGTCTTTTATTATTAATATGCTTTATTTATATAATTAAATTTGTATATGTTTACTGTTATACTGTCTACATATAACATAATACATATCTTTTAATTATTTTTCCTAAATTCATATATAATAATAATAATAATAATTTATTACAATCATTAGATCTTCAATTAAATGAATATCTATGACTCAAAGTTTTTCTGTGTAAAAATAGAGAGAAAAACAAAAGATAGAAGGACGTTTTTGTTTTTTATCAGGTTCCTCCTATTTTTTAAATTTTCATAACTCTTAGATACGATATTATTATTTTAAAACAATTTACACCATAAAAACGAGTGTTTTTATATTTAAAAAGCGTACAATTTTGTTATATATAAAATAAAATAATATTTTTTCGATTTGACACAATGATCTGAACATGTTCAGATCATTATGTCAAATACTCGACATTGTGTCATGTTCAGATCATTGTGTCATATTGTATCAAAAATGTTCAGATCATTGTGTCAGATCGAAAGAGTAAATTATTTTTATTTTATATATGACAAAACTATACGAATTTTAAATATAAAAAACACTCGCTTTTTATGGTGTAATTTAAAAAAAAATGTCGTACGTAAAAATTATGAATATTTTAAAAAATAAAGAAACTGAATAAAAAACCAGCAAAAATAGCTAAGAATAGATTGCCCCTCATTCTTTCTTACATAGATCGTACGTTTTAGTTAAACCTTTCTCCATAAAACTTATAAATAAAGGGCTCTTTAACTTTTTCAAGCCAGCTTAAACTCAAAATTTATTCAAACTTGACTCATTCAAACGTTTTATTAATACGATCTCGAGTTGCTCACGACCCAACGTCACTTAGGTTGTAGCCTAGTGGTAAGGATGGGGGGTGTACTTTGGCAAACCATTCGGCAAACCCCCCTCCTTCTTCGGCAAACATTAGGCAACCACTCCCCCTCTTCCGGCAATTTTGCGGCATCAGCGAATTTTGCATGTTTTCGGCATTTAGTTGCCGAGACTTATGCCGAGTATTGTGTGTGTGATGGTGGTCCCCACTTCACAAAACAACCAAATTTTACCTACAAACCACTCTACAACCATACCCTCCATTTCTACAAACTTTTCTACAATTTTTTTCTCTCTCCTCTCATTGGTTGAAAAGTTTGTTTCAAATTTTTTTGAAACAACCATACCTCCGTCCTAAGGGGTAAAGTTCTTTTGAGGAAAGATCAAGGTTCAAACCTTGACATGGTAAAAATATGAAAAAAATAAAATAAAAATTAGCCGTTAAAAAAAAAACTTTCTTAACCAATAACAAAATTATAAAAAAAAAAGTAAAAGCAGTCCTCCCTATCTTTCCTAACTGTTGCTTAACGCCACGTTTCATCTCCACCTTACGTTTTCCTCCCATCTTTTTATAACACAAAACAAAAGAAAAGAAAACAAAACAAAAACCCCTCCTTCATTTCATTTCATTGATCTCTCTCTCTCTACCACTTCTCCCTCCCTCCCTCCCTCAATGGATTCACACCCCCTCAGCCTTCTTCTCCTCCGCCTTATCCAAGACCCCTCCTCCCAAATTCAAGCCGCCAAAGAGATCCGACAACTCACCAGAACATCTAAAGGGTGTCGGAGACAATTCTCAGCCGCGATCAAACCTCTGGTTTCCATGCTCTCTACTCCATCCCCCCCTGATGCCAACGAGGCTGCTCTGCTCGCTCTTCTTAACCTCGCCGTCAAGGATGAAACGTATGTTATTTCCCTCTCAAAACTCATGACCCCCATCCTTTTAGTTTCATTGGTTTTTAGTCGCTTTCTTATCTTCTCCTGTCCCCTTTTTTTCATGGGATTCATCAGTATGTTTTTTATCCTTTGATTGGTTTACTTTAAAAAAAAAAAAATTCTGTTCAACTGATTCGAAAATTCTCGAAATTTGGAACTTTTACCATCTTAATTCTAATCTTATCTTTTGTTTTGTTATAAAACAAAAGATCCGGCCTGTTTCTTTCATTGTGGCCGTTCAGGTTGCGGTTTGTGACCCGTGATGATGGTTATTATAATCTTTTATTTTCTTTCTACAATTTAAGATCTTGATTGATTGATCTTGAACTAAATTGTGGTGTTTCTATGGTAGGCGTGTGCATTTTCTGTTAGTTCATCACTTTACTTTAATAATGAAGAGATATTTTTTCAACTTTGTCTCTTGTCTCCATAAATATCTTTCATTTTCCTAATTTATTTATGATAAAATATTGTTGTCTATAGTTGATTGGTTGTTGCTGTACTGTCATCTCAATAATAATTACCCTAGCTTAGCTTGTTCAAATGAAGTGGCTAGGTTTAAATTTGGGTTCTTATAGAGACACCCCCTTTTTTTGTAATACACCATCTTAAGACGTGAAGGATAGCGCTATCCTTCACGTATAGTGGGGGTGTAAAAATAAATGCTCACGTTTAGTTCCCTCCTTCACCCCTCAAAACAGCAAGTCCAGTCAACTGACAGAGTTTGTCGGAAGTTTTTTATCCTTCACGTAAATGCTCACGTTTAGAGCCATCCTTCACCCCTCAAAACACCATTTTAAGACGTGAAGGATAGCGACATCCTTCACCCCTCAAAACAGTAAATGCTCACGTTTAGAGTTCTCCTTCACCCCTCAAAACAGCAGGTCCAGATGATTGTTAGGTTTAATTAATAATTTTTTTTATATAAATCACTTGATATTTTAACGTCAAACATATTCTAATAAATCCTAATAATAAACATTCACTAATAAATCCTAATAATAATATATTCTAATATAGTTGGTTCCGGTTTGAATATGTAATGAAACTAAAAGAAAAAATAGTAATATTAAAATTAACTTATAATTATGTGTTAGTTTTTTATTCAATAATTTTTCCTATGAAACTGATTTAATTATTTTATTAAAAAATGTTTTTAAGGATATACATTTAATTTGAAAATATTCTGAAATTCGTGAAATGAACTGCTTATACATTTAATTTGAAAATATTCTGAAATTCGTGTAATATTCTGAAATTCGTGTACTCTGCTTAGCGTTTATAATTTTGTATGGACTTAGATTCGTGAAATGAACTGCTTATACATTTAATTTGAAAATAATTGACGATCCACTCAGTTAAGACATTGGACAATTGATTTAGTAATTTTCATTGCTAATTACTTAAAACAATTTGTACGGACCTTCAATGGTTTTTAATTCGTTGCTATATTTACTTCACGAAGAACCTATAACTTGAATATCAGTGATAATGTGGAAAAAGAGCGAACCAATGGGTCAATAACTCACGAAGCACGCCTCCATCCGACACGACCCGACCCGCCGGCGAGAAACCCAATCCCACCAATGAAAACCGACCGGCGAGCTTCTTACCGCCGATCCTTTTCCCGGCCATATCCGATGACCTCAGCAGCGGCGACGAATTCCGGGGGTTAGAGAGAGAAAGAGAGGAGAGAAAGATGGGTCTAGTGGTGGCGGTAAGTGGACGGTGGTGGTTGTACGGTGGTGGGGTGAGGCGTAGGAAGCTAATAATCTGCTTTTTTTTTCTTTTTCTTTTTTGAAAGTAAGATTAGGTTTTTGAGAAAAGCCCATGTCAAAATTAGTCCTTCATTTTAAGAAAATTACAAAAACAACACGTCATACTAACTGAGTTAGTCTATAGTTAACATCGGTTTAATATAGGCCAATGGTTTAATAATTGGGATTATTGTGGGGAAAAATCAAAACTGGGATTATTATCGGCCAATATGTGATAACTGAGATTAATAGGGGCCAATTTTCCTTATTATTATTATAATATTATGATTATTGGATTATTATTATTGTTTCTATTAGTATTATTAGTAATTAGTATTTTTATTGTTGAGTTAATTAATCTTTATATAATTTTAGGTTACAAAAAAATATCTATACTTAACGTGGGACCCATTCGTTAGGTATAGGCGACTGAAACTATGGTGTTGAGCTGCCGTGTAAATGGCAGAGGTGAAGTATGGAGGACAAAATTAAGGGGTCACGTATAGGCCTTAGGGTGACGTATAGAGGTAAAAAAGGGGTCACATATAGGGCTAATGGTGACGTGTACATCCCTCATTTAAGATGTTTAGCTCCCATTTTGGCCTATACTCCAGCTTTATATTTGTATTTACTATCGACAAAGAACCCAAATATGATGCAACTATAGTTAAAAAATTTTGGGATAGCTTAGTGGTAATCCTAATTAAAAGAAATAATAAATTTAAAAAAGATGTGTGTGGATCTACTTTTAATTTTTGTATGCTTCAGTTACCACTTTTTGTATGTTTCTTGTATTTTGTTAATTATCTAGTTTATAGAACAATGCTAAAAATAAAAATAAAAAAGTTTGACCTAACCTTCACGTAGAGAGATCTACGTGACGGTTCTTAGACATCCCCCGACACACACACCCGATATTCCCGGACGTTGTACTATCATGCTCTAACAGTTATACGTGAAGGATAAGTTTATCCTTCACCCCTTAATTCTTACCTTCACGTACAGAGCTCTACGTGAGGGTTCTTAGACATCCCCCAACACACCCCCGACATTCTCTGACGTTGTACTATCATGCTCTGACAGTTATACGTGAAGGATAGGGTTATCCTTCACCCCTTAATTCTTACACCCCCTCTACACGTGAAGGGGAGGGAGAAGTGGGAGCTGCTTTATTTTGACACCCCTCCTATACGTGAAGGGGAACCCCATCCTTCACGTATAGAGCTGGTGTATTAAAAAAAAGGGGGGGTGTCTCTAAGAAACCCCTTAAATTTTAGGTGTGTCCCGCTCAAAAAGATAAAAAATATAAAAGTAATTGTTTTGAAACGACATACACAAATATGTTAATCTTCTCAAATATCTTAGCACACTGATAAAGTAGTTAGTTTGGGCTCAAATATAAGGCTTTAACTTCCACAACGGTAAAAACAGAGATTTTAAAAAACCCAAATCAAGATTAGATTTTCTTTCCTATGTGCTATGTATGTATGTATGTATGTATTAATTAAATTTTGTTATTTTCAGGAACAAGATCAGTATTGTTGAAGCTGGTGCCTTAATACCAATTGTTAGGTTTCTACAATCCGTGGATACAAACATGCAAGAACACGCAGTGGCGGCTATAGTCACTCTGTCCGCATCTCCCGTGAAAAAGTTAGCCATCGGCGCATCTGGGTCCATACCGTTTCTCGTAAAGATCGTGAACCACCACGGTGGTTCACCACAAGCGAAGACGGATGCAATTGTGGCTCTTTCCAATCTCTCGACCGAGCCTGACAATCTTACATTAATCCTACAATCTAACCCCGTCCCGTGTTTAGTAAACATCCTTAAAACCTCAAAAAAATCCTCAAAAATCACCCAACGGTGCATCTCGCTTATCGAGTCATTAGTTGAATTCAAAGAAGCGCGAGTTTCGTTAACTTCAGAAGAGGGCGGTGTGCTTGCAGTCGTCGAAGTTCTGGAGAGCGGATCCCATCAGAGCCGCGAACATGCAGTGGGGACGCTTTTAACTATGTGTCAAATCGATCGTTGTAGATATCGGGAACCGATACTAAAAGAAGGCGTGATTCCCGGACTTTTGGAACTTACGGTTCAAGGAACTGCAAAAGCCCGAACAAATGCGCACACACTGCTCCGGCTGTTACGCGATTCGCCATACAAACGATCGGAACTCGAATCCGAAACACTAGAAAACATTTTGAGCAATATAATTTCTCAGATTGATGGAGAAGAAGAACAATGTGGGAATGCCAAAAAGATGCTGGCTGAAATGGTGCAAGTGAGTATGGAACAAAGCTTGAGACATTTGCAGCAAAGGGCTTTCTTTGGTTTGCAATCCCCCCTCTGATCTACCAATCGCAGTCTTTGAAGTAATTTGTGTCGTTTAATTCAAGAATTTTTTTGTCGTTTTGCTGTCTTGTTATTGATCACAGAGTATGTATGTCATGTGATTAAGCTAGTCCAGGCCTTGTAGTAGTGATATGATGAGGTATCATGAGACTGGTAGCTAAATGTTGAACTTATTTCTCAATCTCCAGAGATTGATTGGTGAATTCCAGCTGAAGAGTGATGTTTTAATCATATGTAACCTTATGCATAAACGTTAGTACTCTGCGTTGGAAAAAAAGTAAGATAGTCTCTTTTTTATTACATAAAACTTGCTCTATATGATTTAAGTGGTTTTCTAATATGTGCGCTAAGGACATATAAGGTGCAATAAATAATTTCGAAAATTAAAAAAGATACCAAGATTCTTTTTGAAAACTGAGAAAGATACGAAGATTCATATTGAAAAATGAAAATGGTATGAATATTTATCTTGAAAAATGTATTTTTTAGTTTTCGTGGTGTATTTATTACCCCTTATGTGTGCCAGTAGGGCACATATTAGAAAACCCCATGATTTAATGCTTAACCTTCGACATTAGATCGATCTTTTACCAATGAGATTTTAAACAGTTGACGACCGACTGGTTTAAGTTTCTTTATACCAAATTTAGTTCAAGTATTTTAGTTAGTTAGTTGGAAGTTTTTAACGGTTTAAATTATTTATTTATGGGTTATTTTAGGTTTTAGTGATTGTTTCTAAATGATGATATGTTGGTGTGTTTTTTTTTCAAAGTTGGGGAGCCTAATAATAAAAGACCACAGACTTCTTGATAGTGGAGTTTGTTGGTATTAGAATGGAAGTTATGCAAGTCAAGATAAGCCTTCGCCTAGAGATGGTTGGTTGGATGTGGTTGTTTGTTGGACTGAAAGCGGGTAAGTCGGTTAACACTGTGTTCCCGAGTTCATTTTAGGAGGGAAAGGAAAGGAATGGGAAGGAAGACTAGAAAATTTCGTGTTCCTGAGTTTCACTTAAGGAGGGAAAGGGAAGGAAACAAAAAAAATTGTGTTCCCGAGTTTCATTAAAGGAGAGAAAGGGAGGGAAAGGGAAAGAAAGTTAGTTCATTTTCTATTGTTTTTCTTTCCTTCCAAATCGGAAGGATTTGGAAGGAAAGTAATCACTCCCCTTCTCTTCCTTTCTCTTCTTTTGCTTTCTCTTCCTTTCCTTTCTCTTCTCTTCTTTTCTCTTTTTAAGTAAACTCGGGAACACAGCGTAAATGTTTGGTCGATTTGGAAATTTCTAGCTAGTTAGTTGGTTTGGTGGGGAACTTACCACATGAACAAGCAAATTATAGTTGAACATTCTGGATTTACCAACCCATATATGTATAGCCACTATTTCTATTTATACTATCTATCTATTGCTATATATAATACATATTGGAGAGAGAAAGTGTGATGTCTTAATTTTTAAGACGCGTACTACTTCATAAGCAGTATGTACAAGTCTTCACTGCACAAACACTCTTGAAACCCTAGCTATTCAAACTCTTTTTTTTTTCACATTCATTTTCATATGCAGCGTAAACCTCCTGACCTCCCTCTTCGTCCGACCACGGCGCCGACCACGGTTCCTGTCCTCCTGTCCTCCCCTCTCGGTGTTAGTTGAGAGAATTCGAGAGAGAAAGGAGAAACAAATTGGGGCATATCTGAACTGAACTGATTTCATTAGTTCGGTAATCACACTTAACTAACTAACACAACTGTTAGTTAGCTATTTACAAATTGACCCTTGACTTATTACAATTACTACAAAAACAATCCTTCACTATTGATATTTACAAGAATGACCCCTCTATCTATAATAGTGTGTAAGACTTCAGATTTCAAAATCAGGAAATTTAGCACAAAAAACATCTGCATCTTCCCAGGTAGCTGCTTCAATAGGGGTATTCTGCCAATGAATCAAAAAACGAACTTTAGAACCCTGTCCCTTCTTGACCAACTTCCTATCCACAATCTTTAAAGGTAAATCAAGGGAATGAGCAGCTGATGTTGGTAAGTGTGACATTCGGGAATTTCAAGGTTTACTTCCGTTAGACAAACTCCGTTAGTTACGTTATAAGTGTTAACTTAGTAACTAATACTTAACTAGGCCGAATACGTCCACGACCTTTGGTTGATCACCAAACCCGCCCATATGTGTTATGTGCTCATTTATTGATGTCACTATGTGCAATGTGATTTAAATACATGATTTAGTACTATGAATAGCATGACAAATTGTAAATCCTTAATTATGTGAAAACTGACCACTTTTGGGTAACCAGCGAAACTACCGGGCGAAACTATAATGTCGCCCGGCAGCCTGTTGGCTCACTTGTGATCAGAGCCAGTTTCGCTTGGCCAGCGAAACTGCCAGCGAAACTAGGCCCTGATATATAATAACATAAAACCCTAGTTGCCTCATTTTGTTGCACCATTCTCTCCAAAACACACACACACACCTCTGGAAATCTGGTCAGTCGAGATTCACACCGAGCCATCGAGATCTCAGCCCCGAACCATCATCCATCAAGCTTGGAGATCGAACCGTGAGTCCCAAAACCACCATTTTCTATGCTTTTCTATGTGTTTCTTCATAAAGCATGCTTAAACCTTCATGATATCATTAGATCTTCTGTAGGAATGCCTAGGAATGCTAGATCTACCATAAAGTTGATAACTTTACGTGTAAAACTGATCCATGATAGAGATTTGTGCCATTTTAGTCATTTTAGGGTTTTAAATGCATTTTGGTGATTTGATGATGAATATGCATGAATAAGGTGTTAAAACTTGTTGTTTGATGTTGGTAAATGCCTATGTATGCTAAACAATGAATTGCATGAAGTATTGAAGCTGTTAGGTTGATTTTTAGGCTGACCCGTATGTTTTTCGCGACCAGCGAAACTGTTGTGTTCTCTGGGCGAAACTGTCCAGCGAAACTATGCATATCTTCAACCAGCGACACTATGCAGCGAAACTGCAGTGTCGCCGGGTAAACCAACCAGACCAGCTCGAGCGAATCTACCGAGCGAAATTCCCTGAACGAAAGTTCAAACCAGTTTCGGGCGAAACTAGGCTAGCGAAACTGTGCCAACAGTTTCAAGCGAAACTAGCCTAGCGAAACTGCGTCATCGGGCATTGCCTAGCGAAAGTGCTGCCCGTGTGCGCAGCGAAACTGCTTAGCGAAACTAGGCTAGCGAAACTGTGACCAGAAACTAAACTTGTGCAATTTACATGATTATACCATGACTTACATGATTATGCTATGATGATACATGTTTGATTTCTGATGTATATGAACCCTTGTTTATGATCAACCATCGGTGTCGTGTGTCGATATGTCGTGTCTTAGTTTAACGTGCTATGTTATGGGCCATAGTGAACGTTGTTTGAAATAAATTAGACACAAGACTAATATATAAGACCTAAATGAATTATAGGTCTTCATTAAGAAATCAATTCAAGGATAATTAAGCAAGTCTAGCCGAGCAACCAAAGGTGAGTGTCACTAACCCGCAAGATACGATCCCGTTAGGGACGAAAAGAACAACTTAAAAACAATGCTGACAAAACTTACGAGTGCCGAGAACCGGACGAATACAAATCGACTGTTTTTCACCAAAGTGTTTATGGGAACACTTGGGGGGAGAATTCAAGTCGCTGTTACGAAAAATAAAACTGATAAATGATTTTTGGGTTCGAAGGAAACCCTAAGTGAAATGTTTTAATATGGCTAGCATAGGTTAAAGGCTTTAAACCAAATGATATCACATGATTTCTAAGGAATGTTTTTGGTTAAATAAAAAGTCCTCATAATTAATTGTGCCATTAATTCGTGGAAGCGAGGGGATGTTGGGTAGATCTACTGGAGTTTGACAAACTCCGCTCCGGGGCACTGGAGGTGCACGGGGAACAATGTCAGCCTATTTGACACCGTGATCCCAAGAGGAGGACGCGGGGGAGGCAAAAAGAGCAGTGACGAAAGTCCACAAATAAAATATAAATGACGGTGGAACACCGCAAAATAAATAGTCAGCTTGGTACAATCTTCCTTAGTGCATGAAACGACGGATTAGCTACCCGCGATATCGGTTGAGTTCTTTAATTCTTACAAGACTAAGCGCATATTAAATAATCGGTAATTGACGTTTAAAAGCATCGTCTTTCATAAAATAAATATTACGTATGTATATGTTGACAAAGAAAATGATTATGAGACCGGGTCAATGCATGACAAGCCCACCGTGAACTCACCAGCCTTTTGGTTGACACTTGCGTGGTTTTGACTTTTGCAGATCGCTGAGGAGTATCCGGAGCAGGTTGACATGGCACAAGGAAATGTTTACTTTTAACTGAACTAACTTGGGAATTTATATAACAATTTATGTTTTGTAATTAAAGCACGCGGTTAGTGCTAAGATATTTATGTTTACACTCCGCTGCGTAACTTTTGAAACTGTTTTATTTATGAACATCTGGACTTTACTCTGATTTATTTAGTATTTGTAACTAATGGTTGTGGATCCTGGTCTAGCCGCACCCCTTAACGGTATAAACTCCGTTAGTGGTTATTTGGGGGTGTGACGGATTGGTATCAGAGCCATAGGTTGCAGAGAACTGGAATCATTTTCTAAAACGATTTGGAAACTGCAATTTGAAACCTTAGTTACAAACGAACAAACAAATTCCCGAAACAAGATTTTTACGTGCCAACCTGGGATACTCGCTCTGCTGTGTAAGTAAACGCTTCGTAAGTATATATATATATAGATATATATATAGACCGTGTCTAAGTAGTCTAACGGAAAAACCTTAGGAAAATGTCACACACGAATACGAAACGCGAACGATAATACGCGCACTATTCTGGGGAAAGCGACAACGAAACGATACTACACGCTACGTCCTGATTTCTACTACGATGACTACGCCGACGGTGACTTTTATGGGAAAACCGACTTTCGACGATAGCTACTTACGACTTATGACGTTCTCCGACGACGCCTCGAACTCGCACAAAATTTTCTGGACTAATAGTGGGATAACGGGAAATGGATAATATACATATTATGGGATATGTATAAAATATAATTGTGACTGAACACTGCCTACTTTAAACTGTCCAGAACATGTCTGGAAGAGCCGGAAGGAACAACATCAACCTGACGCCCGCGCAACTACAAGCGATGATCAACGAGCACGTGCAAGCTGCCGTAGCTGCCGTCCAAGCTACAATTGCCGCGCATGGTAATTATTAAGCCGGTTAAGGCGCGAAGCGAATATATTTTGACCTGTTTAAGTTTAAAACTCGAATTGTTAATTGCATCAGGAAACATCCACCACTGCACTTTTAAGTCCTTCATGGACTGCAAACCAATGACATTTTCCGGTGAGGAAGGAGCGGTAGGACTCCTCAGGTGGATTGAGAAGTCCGAGAAGGTCTTCTCCATGTGTAACTGCCCCGCTGAGAACAAGGTGAAATTTGCGACTGGTACCTTTGAAGGAGCTGCCCTTACCTGGTGGAATGCAGAAATCCAGATGATTGGGTTAGATGCTGCCAATAACATGGAATGGGGAGCATTTAAGGACCTGATTATGGAGGAATACTGTCCTCGTGATCAAGTGAAGAAGCTAGAGGGTGAATTTTTTAATCTGAAGATGTCTGGGTCTGAAGTCGAAGAGTACACTGCGCGTTACCACGAGTACGCGGTACTATGCCCCACAATGGTGGATGCTGAGTTTAAACGCATCGAGCGCTATCTGGAAGGCCTCGCGCCTCAAATTAAAGGAATGGTGACTGCTAGTAACCCAGCAACTGTGCAACAAGCTATTCGTCTAGCTCATAAGTTGACTGACCAAGAAATTGAGAAGGGAACTCTTCCTGCGAAAGCTTCTGAGAAGACAGCCTTGAGTGGCAAAAGAAAGGCCGAAAATGAGGTTCCTGAGGTGTCAATGAATCAGCAGAGTGTGGCCAACAGCTCTGGGAAATCCTATCACTCCCAAGGTCAAAGTAAGCGATCTGGTATCAATAGCAGCAACAACCGCCAGGGCGGAAATGGTCAGAACCTGCCCACGTGTAGTACCTGCGGCAAGCATCACTCGGGAGTCTGTAGAAAAAGTTTAACTTGTGGAAGGTGTGGCAAGAAAAGCCACGTGGCAAACGACTGTTGGGCAGTCATTCCTGAGCAACAAAATCGGATGAGGCAGAACAACAACAACAATGGTAACAATTGGGGAAACGGGAATAACAGTGGGCAGAACCGTAACAATGAAGTCCCAAGAAGAAATGGCAATGGTTGCTATGAATGTGGTGCCCAAGGCCACATGAAGAGAGATTGCCCTCAACTGGGAAGACAAGGAAATGGCAACCAGGGAAACAACGGTGGCCATGGTAACGACAATGGCAATGGGAATGGAAATGGTGGAAATGGTGGAAACGGTAGAGGCCGAGCTTTTGTGATGGGCCAAGGAGAAGCTCGCAATGATGCCAACGTGATCAACGGTAAATTTATTCTTAATGGTTTCTTTGCTAGCGTATTATTTGATTCTGGTGCTGAAAGAAGCTTTATTTCCACTAAGTTTGCTAGACTAATTAATGCTAAACCAGTTGACTTAGATGCTAAGTATGTGGTAGAACTAGCAAACGGTAAACTTCATGATACGACTCAGATAGTTAAGGACTGTAAGTTAGAACTAGCTGGCCGTACTATAGGAATCGATCTTATGCCCTTCCCGATTGGTAGCTTCGATGTTATAGTAGGAATGGATTGGTTATCTGATAATCGAGCCGAAATTATGTGTCAAGAAAAAGTGGTTCGTATTCCACTCGAAGGAGGTGAAGTATTAACAGTTCAAGGTGAGAAAGGTGGGACAGTCACTGGAATTATCTCATTTCTCAAAGCTCAAAAGTGCCTTCGTAAGGGTCACTTCGCGATTCTTGCAAACGTCACCGATTCGACACTTCCCGAGCGTAAAATCAACGACTACCCGATAGTTCGTGACTTCCAAGATGTATTCCCCGAAGATTTGCCGGGTTTGCCTCCATTTCGACAAGTAGAGTTTGGAATCGACTTAGCTCCTGGCGCCGCTCCGATAGCACGCGCACCTTACCGTTTGGTGGTAAGTGAACTCAACGAACTTTCCGCACAACTTCAAGAGTTACTCGATAAGGGATTTATCCGTCCAAGTTCGTCTCCGTGGGGAGCTCCGGTATTGTTTGTTAAAAAGAAGGATGGAACGTTCCGCATGTGTATCGACTACCGAGAACTCAACAAGGTTACGATCAAGAATCGGTATCCTCTTCCTCGAATCGACGATCTCTTCGATCAACTACAGGGTTCAAGCTACTTTTCAAAGATTGACCTACGGTCCGGATACCACCAACTTCGTGTTCGTGATGAGGATGTACCCAAAACTGCTTTCAGAACTCGGTATGGTCACTACGAGTTCCTGGTTATGCCGTTTGGGCTAACCAATGCACCTGCCGTATTCATGGATCTGATGAATCGAGTGTGCAAGCCGTACCTCGATAAGTTTGTGATAGTTTTCATCGATGATATTTTGATCTACTCCAAGACAAAGGAAGAACACGAGGAGCATCTGCGTCTTATTTTGGAATTGCTTCGCAAGGAACAGCTCTACGCCAAGTTTTCAAAGTGCGATTTTTGGATCCGCGAAGTCCAGTTTCTTGGACACATTGTTAATAAGGAAGGAATTCATGTCGACCCAGCTAAAGTGGAAGCTATAAAGAATTGGCCTACTCCAAGAGCGCCAACAGAAATCCGACAATTTTTGGGACTTGCCGGGTATTACCGAAGGTTTATTAAAGGTTTCTCTCAATTGGCTCAACCCTTAACAGCCTTAACGCACAAAGGAGTGCAATACAGATGGGGTGAGAAGGAAGAGCGCGCGTTCCAAACGCTTAAAGATATGTTATGTTCAGCTCCAATCCTTGCGTTACCCGATGGAGTTGACGACTTTGTGGTTTACTGTGATGCATCAATCCAAGGACTCGGTTGCGTGTTGATGCAACGAGACAAAGTGATCGCCTATGGGTCCAGGCAACTAAAGGATACTGAGAAGAATTATACAACGCATGATCTGGAATTGGGAGCCGTTGTTCATGCACTCAAGATTTGGAGACATTACCTATACGGAACAAAGTGCACAATATTCACCGATCATAAAAGCTTACAGCACATCTTTGATCAGAAAGACCTCAACATGCGGCAAAGGAGGTGGGTTGAATTACTAAACGATTATGATCTGGAAATCAAATATCATCCGGGAAAAGCAAATGTGGTGGCAGATGCCCTAAGCAGAAAAGAGTACGAAAAGCCTCGACGGGTACGAGCGCTTCAACTTACAATACATTCAGGATTACCGGATCGGATCCGCGACTGCCAACAAGAAGCTTTGAAAGCAGAAAACTTCGCAGCTGAAGCACTGCGTGGTATAGATGGCCATTCTGAAGTTAAGTCCGATGGACTCACGTATTATAATGACAGAATCTGGATACCTTTGTTTGGAAATCTACGTGAGCTCGTGATGGACGAGGCTCACAAGTCAAGATACTCGGTGCACCCTGGGTCGGATAAAATGTATCAGGACTTGAAGAATCTTTATTGGTGGCCGAATATGAAAGCCGACATTGCTCGATATGTGGCTAAATGCTTAACCTGCTCAAGAGTCAAGATTGAATACCAAAAGCCTTCTGGTTTACTGCAACAACCAAAGATCCCAGAATGGAAATGGGAGGACATCTCCATGGATTTTGTAACGGGACTACCCCATCGATCGAATCAACCGGATGCGATTTGGGTTATCATTGATCGATTAACCAAATCGGCACATTTCATTCCGATGAAGGAAAGTGATAATATGGATAAGTTAACAAAACTGTACATCGACAGAATTGTGAAGCTTCATGGTGTGCCTAAGACTATCATTTCTGATCGAGATCCTCGATTTACTTCCCGGCTATGGCAATCAATGCAAGAAGCGTTGGGAACCCGACTAGATATGAGTACAGCCTATCACCCACAAACAGATGGTCAATCGGAACGAACCATTCAAACCTTAGAAGATATGCTCCGAGCCTGCGTTCTTGACTTTGGGAAAGATTGGGAGACTCACCTTCCTCTGGTGGAGTTCTCTTACAACAATAGCTATCATTCAAGCATCGGTGCAGCACCTTTTGAAGCACTTTATGGCAGAAAATGTAGATCGCCCGTGTGTTGGGCCGAAACGGGTGAGAAAGGACTCACTGGACCGGAAGTCATCCATGATATGACCGAGCAAATTATTCAAATCAGGCAACGGCTAGCTGCAGCGCGTGATCGACAAAAGAGTTATGCCGACAAACGCCGAAAACCTCTAAAGTTTGAGGTGGGTGACAAAGTATTGTTGAAGGTATCTCCCTGGAAAGGAGTGATACGCTTCGGGAGGCGTGGAAAGTTGAATCCTCGCTATATCGGTCCTTTTGAAATCATCGGGGAAGTAGGCCCGGTGGCCTATCGATTACAACTCCCTGCTGAACTCGATGGAGTTCACAACGTGTTTCACGTTTCCAATCTAAAGAAATGTCTGGCAGAAGACATCGAAATAATTCCCTTGGAGGAATTGGAAATCGACGAACATTTGAGATTTATCGAGCAACCGGTAGAAATCATGGGACGCGAGGAGAAAGCCCTCAAACGTAGCAAGATTCCGATCGTCAAGGTTCGATGGAACTCAAAACGTGGACCAGAATATACTTGGGAACGAGAGGATCAGATGAAGAAAAAGTATCCTCACTTGTTCGAGCAAACGTCCACGAATACTCAAGGTATGATTTAATTTTGGGGACCAAAATTCCTTTAACAGGAGGAGGATGTGGCGACCCGAAAACTTTTGCTTTCTTTCCCCAGCGACGACAGCCGAGGCTGCAAATGTTACGACGCAAGAATAATTTTCGGGACGAAAATTCCAATTACAAGGGGATGATGTGACATCCGGGAATTTCAAGGTTTACTTCCGTTAGACAAACTCCGTTAGTTACGTTATAAGTGTTAACTTAGTAACTAATACTTAACTAGGCCGAATACGTCCACGACCTTTGGTTGATCACCAAACCCGCCCATATGTGTTATGTGCTCATTTATTGATGTCACTATGTGCAATGTGATTTAAATACATGATTTAGTACTATGAATAGCATGACAAATTGTAAATCCTTGATTATGTGAAAACTGACCACTTTTGGGTAACCAGCGAAACTACCGGGCGAAACTATAATGTCGCCCGGCAGCCTGTTGGCTCACTTGTGATCAGAGCCAGTTTCGCTTGGCCAGCGAAACTGCCAGCGAAACTAGGCCCTGATATATAATAACATAAAACCCTAGTTGCCTCATTTTGTTGCACCATTCTCTCCAAAACACACACACACACCTCTGGAAATCTGGTCAGTCGAGATTCACACCGAGCCATCGAGATCTCAGCCCCGAACCATCATCCATCAAGCTTGGAGATCGAACCGTGAGTCCCAAAACCACCATTTTCTATGCTTTTCTATGTGTTTCTTCATAAAGCATGCTTAAACCTTCATGATATCATTAGATCTTCTGTAGGAATGCTTAGGAATGCTAGATCTACCATAAAGTTGATAACTTTACGTGTAAAACTGATCCATGATAGAGATTTGTGGCATTTTAGTCATTTTAGGGTTTTAAATGCATTTTGGTGATTTGATGATGAATATGCATGAATAAGGTGTTAAAACTTGTTGTTTGATGTTGGTAAATGCCTATGTATGCTAAACAATGAATTGCATGAAGTATTGAAGCTGTTAGGTTGATTTTTAGGCTGATCCGTATGTTTTTCGCGACCAGCGAAACTGTTGTGTTCTCTGGGCGAAACTGTCCAGCGAAACTATGCATATCTTCAACCAGTGACACTATGCAGCGAAACTGCAGTGTCGCCGGGTAAACCAACCAGACCAGCTCGAGCGAATCTACCGAGCGAAATTCCCTGAACGAAAGTTCAAACCAGTTTCGGGCGAAACTAGGCTAGCGAAACTGTGCCAACAGTTTCGAGCGAAACTAGCCTAGCGAAACTGCGTCATCGGGCATTGCCTAGCGAAAGTGCTGCCCGTGTGCGCAGCGAAACTGCTTAGCGAAACTAGGCTAGCGAAACTGTGACCAGAAACTAAACTTGTGCAATTTACATTGATTATACCATGACTTACATGATTATGCTATGATGATACATGTTTGATTTCTGATGTATATGAACCCTTGTTTATGATCAACCATCGGTGTCGTGTGTCGATATGTCGTGTCTTAGTTTAACGTGCTATGTTATGGGCCATAGTGAACGTTGTTTGAAATAAATTAGACACAAGACTAATATATAAGACCTAAATGAATTATAGGTCTTCATTAAGAAATCAATTCAAGGATAATTAAGCAAGTCTAGCCGAGCAACCAAAGGTGAGTGTCACTAACCCGCAAGATACGATCCCGTTAGGGACGAAAAGAACAACTTAAAAACAATGCTGACAAAACTTATGAGTGCCGAGCACCGGACGAATACAAATCGACTGTTTTTCACCAAAGTGTTTATGGGAACACTTGGGGGGAGAATTCAAGTTGCTGTTACGAAAAATAAAACTGATAAATGATTTTTGGGTTCGAAGGAAACCCTAAGTGAAATGTTTTAATATGGCTAGCATAGGTTAAAGGCTTTAAACCAAATGATATCACATGATTTCTAAGGAATGTTTTTGGTTAAATAAAAAGTCCTCATAATTAATTGTGCCATTAATTCGTGGAAGCGAGGGGATGTTGGGTAGATCTACTGGAGTTTGACAAACTCCGCTCCGGGGCACTGGAGGTGCACGGGGAACAATGTCAGCCTATTTGACACCGTGATCCCAAGAGGAGGACGCGGGGGAGGCAAAAAGAGCAGTGACGAAAGTCCGCAAATAAAATATAAATGACGGTGGAACACCGCAAAATAAATAGTCAGCTTGGTACAATCTTCCTTAGTGCATGAAACGACGGATTAGCTACCCGCGATATCGGTTGAGTTCTTTAATTCTTACAAGACTAAGCGCATATTAAATAATCGGTAATTGACGTTTAAAAGCATCGTCTTTCATAAAATAAATATTACGTATGTATATGTTGACAAAGAAAATGATTATGAGACCGGGCCAATGCATGACAAGCCCACCGTGAACTCACCAGCCTTTTGGTTGAAACTTGCGTGGTTTTGACTTTTGCAGATCGCTGAGGAGTATCCGGAGTAGGTTGACATGGCACAAGGAAATGTTTACTTTTAACTGAACTAACTTGGGAATTTATATAACAATTTATGTTTTGTAATTAAAGCACGCGGTTAGTGCTAAGATATTTATGTTTACACTCCGCTGCGTAACTTTTGAAACTGTTTTATTTATGAACATCTGGACTTTACTCTGATTTATTTAGTATTTGTAACTAATGGTTGTGGATCCTGGTCTAGCCGCACCCCTTAACGGTATAAACTCCGTTAGTGGTTATTTGGGGGTGTGACAGTAAGGTCCAAACAGTATGAAAAATGCCATGAGCATGTTTCAAAAGTGAAACATGGAAGACAGGATGGATAGCTGCTGTTTCAGGCAAACTCAACTTGTAAGCAGCTCCTCCAATCCGCTTGATGACTTGAAAAGGTCCATAAAATCTCGGATCCAACTTTGAATGCTTGTGTAGCCTTAAAGACTGTTGGACATAAGGATGCAACTGAAGAAATACCCAAGCCCCTACCTCAAAGATTCGGTCAGTGCGGTGTTTATTCACTTGCTGCTGCATACGATTTCTAGCAGCATGCAAAGAATGTTTCAAGAGGGCAGTCAATTGTTTCCGTTCTTTTGAAAAAAATCTTGCAACACAGCAAGCTTGGTGGTAGTAGGCACCAACCCATTCGACAAGGGTGGAGGAACCCCAAACAAGGCCTGATAGGGTGTCATCTGAATAGTAGAATGATAAGAGGAATTATACCACCATTGGGCCATTGGTAACCATCGGCACCAATCAGAAGGTTTCCCCAAACAGACACTCCGCAAATAATTCTCTAAACACCGATTTAACACCTCAGTCTGCCCATCTGTCTGTGGGTGATAAGCCGAGGAAAAAGCTAACGAAATGCCCTGCATTTGCATCAATTCCTGCCAAAATTTACTAAAAAAAATGGAATCTCTATCGGACACAATTGTAGAGGGACTGCCATGAAGTTTAAGTACATTATCCATGAAAAGCTGAGCGACACTTTTGGCAGAATACGGGTGCTTTAAAGCAATAAAGTGACCATACTTAGTACATCTATCCACTACCACCAAGATAGCATCTTTTGCTAAAGATACAGGTAAACCAGTCACAAAATCTATTGAGATGTCTGAAAACACTGACCTGGGAACTGGTAAAGGTTGCAATAACCCAGGAGAAGCCAAAGTTTCATACTTTACTCTTTGGCAGACGTCACAAATTTTTATGAAGGCTTTAACAGTGGATGAGAGCCCTTTCCAATAAAAAATGGCTTTAACCCTCTGAGTAGTAGGAAGCACCCCTGAATGACCCCCAAAGGTGAGGAATGATAGATTGTAATGATCTCATGTCTCAGGTCATTGTCTGAGCCAACACACAATTTGGAATTTCTTTTAAGCAGCCCGTCTATCCAGGTAAAATGAATCACTTGCACTCCTTCTTGCAACTTCTGAATTATCTGATGTAAATTGGGATCCAACTCCCAACTGTTTTTTATTCTATCCAGTAACACCGGTTCAATGGAAGAACTAGCCATTTGAAATAAAGAAATCTCATGCATCCTGGATAATGCATCAGCAGCCAGGTTATTACTACCCTTATTATAGACAATATCAAAGCTATATCCCATCATCTTTGTAAGCCATTTCTGCTGTAAAGGTGTGGTAATTGACTGATCATTCAAATACTTCAAACTTCTTTGATCAGTTTTGATAGTAAAATGGCCCATCACCAAATAGTGGTGCCATTGTTTAATGGCCAACAATATAGCTAACAACTCCCTTTCATAAGCTGATAGTGACTGTTGCCTTGGGGACAAGGCCTTACTAATATAAGCTATAGGATGGTGCTGTTGTAATAACACAGCCCTAACCCAGTGGAGGAGGCATCTGTTTCGACAACAAAGGCCTGAGAAAAATCTGGTAAAGCAAGCACTGGGGCAGTACTCAAAGCCAATTTCAACTGGTCAAAGGCAGTTTGAGCTTCTTGGCTCCAATTGAAAGCATTCTTCTTAGTTAACTCAGTTAGAGGTCTAGCCATACATCCAAAAGACTTAATAAACTTCCTGTAGTACCCAGCTAACCCCAAAAATCCTCTCAACTGTTTAACTGCAGTGGGAACTGGCCATTCTTGAATAGCTCTTATTTTACTTGCATCAGTAGCCACCCCTTGAGCTGATATAACATGGCCCAAATATTCTACATGTTTTCCTCCAAAAGTGCATTTAGATTTCTTTGCCTTCAGCTGATTAGCTCTTAGAATCAATAAAACTTGTTTCAAATCTTGTACATGTTGTTGAAGTGACTTGCTATAGACCAGGATGTCATCAAAGAAAATTAACACCGTCTTCCTCAAAAGTGGTTTAAAGGTGGAGTTCATCAAAGATTGGAAAGTGGCAGGGGCATTTGTGAGGCCAAATGGCAAAACCACAAATTCAAATAATCCCTGATGGGTTGTAAAAGCTGTCTTAGGAATATCATCTTCAAACATCCTGATTTGATGATATCCAGACCTCAAATCCAACTTAGAAAAGATCACTGCACCTCCCAATTCATCCAATAAATCTTCTATTAAAGGAATGGGATATCTGTTTTTGATTGTTGCTTCATTTAACTTCCGATAGTCCACACACATCCTCCATGTACCATCTTTCTTTTTAACTAGAACTACCGGGGCAGCAAATGGACTACAACTCTCCCTAACCATACCAGATTGTAATAACTCCTCTGTCATCTTTTCTATCACATCTTTTTGCATCACTGGGTATCTGTAGGCCCTCTGGTTTATTGTAGTAGATTCATCCTTCAACTGAATTTTATGATCACATGGTCGTGGAGGAGGTATAGAAGTAGGCACTTGGAATACATCCTCAAAATCATCCAATAATGACTGTATAGAATTATCTAATGGCTCTTGAGATACCACAGGTTCATGTTGGAACTTCCCAGTGGCAGGTAACTGCATGCTAAATAATTGAGCATGAGCTAAACCCCCAGGGTTTCCTAACATTCTGTCCATTCTTTCAACAGAACACAAACTCACCCCATTAGATTGAGAGCCCTGCAACACAACTGTTTGATTATTGATCTGAAACTTCATAGTTAGAGTTTGGAAGTTCCAAACTATATCCCTTAATGTTTGCAGCCATTGGATTCCTAATACCATATCATAACTCTGCAATGGAATCAGTAGGACATCTGCTTTAAACCAAGTCCCCTGCATTGACCATTGGAAATTAGGACACACCTTGTGGCAAGATAATTGACTTCCATCCACAATTGTGATTTTCATGGCTTGAACTTCCTTACAAAGAATTTGACTCTTCAAAGCCAACTTCTCATCCAAAAATTTGTGTGTAGAACCTGAATCAATCAAAATGTGCAAGGTTCTTGACCCAAACATCCCAGTCACCTTCATTGTAGAATAAAATGGCACCCCCGTAATGGCATGTAAAGATATTTCAGGGTCAGGCTGTATAATCACCTCTTCATCCATACCCTCATCCTCTTCCTGTAACTCAATTACATATAATTGTCTTTTCCTACAATTGTGGTCTCTAGTGTATTTCTCTGAACACCAAAAACATTCACCCCTGGCCCTTTTTTCATCCATTTCTTTAGTGGATACTTGTTTCTTGGCTATCGGTTTAGGTAGGGTAGAATTGGAAATAGGAGGTGGTAACAGGGGTAATCTATTGGAATTGAATGGAACAACAGGTTTGGGTGTGGCATTACCATAATTCTTGGTTACAAAGCTAGAATTAGGACCTTTAGAGTTAGGAATACCATTCTAGGTTAATGTAGTGTTTTGAATTCTAGCCAGGGAATATACATCCTTAAGGGATTGAGGTTTCAACATACGAATCGGTCCACTTATATCATTACTCAACCCATGAAGGAAAATGTTAACAGCATACTGTTCGCTTATCACTACCTTATTGAGAAGAGCATCAAAAGAATCACAATACTCTTTGAGGGTACCTGTTTGTGTGTGTGAAATAAGGTCTTCAATGGCCCTGTCTTCACAAGAATCGAAGAAGCGATGCACGACTGCTTCTTTATACTGCTGCCATGTGAAGTCATCAATTGTCTTCTTGCAGGTACGCAAATGAGCATGATGCCATTGTAAGGCCTTTTCCTCCAAATGAATAGCCGCGTATCTAACCTTGAATTGTTCCGCCGTGTTATCAATCGAGAAGTAGTGCTCCACTCTATAAACCCATCCATCAACATCATCCCCGTTGAATTTTGGAAATTCAAGCTTACAGAACCGATTGTTGATTCGGCCGCCCCTCAGGTCTTCATCAAACGTGAAGCTCGGACCTGCGCCGTCGTTAGCTGGTGCCTTCTGTGCTGCTAATAGCTTGAAGCTATTGGCCAAATCCGTCAATGAAGTTCGCATTTCATCCATAGACGAACTCAATTGACTCAGAGACCGATCATGATCTTTGAGTTGCTTCTCAATTTCTTGATTGCGAGTATTGGTCGCCATGGTAGATTGCTCACCGTCGCCGGAGAACGTCGGAATTGCAGGAATCGAGAGCCGAGGCTCTGATACCAATGTTAGTTGAGAGAATTCGAGAGAGAAAGGAGAAACGAATTGGGGCAAATCTGAACTGATTTCATTAGTTCGGTAATCACACTTAACTAACACAGCTGTTAGTTAGCTATTTACAAATTGACCCTTGACTTATTACAATTACTACAAAAACAATCCTTCACTAATGATATTTACAAGAATGACCCCTCTATCTATAATAGTGTGTAACACTCGGATCCGACCACGGCGCCGGCTAAGGATGTGATTCCAGATCTAACCTTCTCCGCTGTTCAACTTAAAGGTATGTTCATCATCAGATTCTAAACCCTAGATTTGTACGCTTTAATCATTGTTGTGGCTTTCTTCATATGCGAGGATGTGAATATCGATCCGGTGACAGATTAAGGTGGAGGAACAGGTGAAGCAGTGATCGATGGAAGCTAAGGTAATCTACTTCATTTATAGGGTCTTCAGTGGCAACCGACAGTCGACAAGGAGGGCACCGCCCCCTCTTTTCTTTAGATACATCTGTTGCGCTTTTGGTACTTTTCCAGATCTGAAAAATTGTTCAGTTAGGTGTTCATGGTTACTGTACGCGACGATGTCGCCATTTAATTAGATGTTACATAGTAAGCATATGGGAGCATCTGATTTTAGCGGTGTTTTAATTTTAGGGTTCGACAGTTGAACTGATTTGAACATGATACATGGTTGATTCTAGGGTTACCATCCTAATATCTATTTGTTTGTTGCAGGTTAATTCAAAATGTAATACGGAAATGGATAGCAGCACCACACTTCACACTCAAGATTTCAATGTCTTGTTTCTGGTAACCCTCAAATTTCCCATTTCTCAATTTAGTAGTTTCAAAATTTTATCAATCATCTTTCAACGGGATTTTGGAGGGAGAGGTTCAAATGAGAAGTTTGTTTTGGGTAAGAAGGATAAGGAGGATTTTCAGCCATTGGATCTTAATCTAATAAAAAACGAAGGAGGGGTATTTTAGTCTTAGCCACTTTTGTTGACTTTTTATCTACTTCCCCCATTTTCTTTAAACATTCATAACTTTTACATACGACATTATTTTTTAAAAAAAATTACACCATAAAAACGAGCATTTTTTTATCTTTAAAATGCATATAGTGTTGCTATATAAAAAATGAAAAAAAAAATTACCCTTTCGATTTTTGACATAAGTCATTGTGTCAAAATGTTCAGATCATTGTGTCATTGTGTCGTCGTGTCAAAAGTATATATAGTGTTGCTATATATAAAATTAAATACTCTTTCGGTTTTTTTGGCACAATATGAAACAATGATCTGAACATTTTGACACATCATTGTGTCATTGTGTCAAAATGTTCAGATCATTGTGCCATTGTGTCGTCGTGTCAAAAGTATATATAGTGTTGCTATATATAAAATTAATTACTCTTTCGGTTTTTTGTCATCATATGAAACAATGATCTGAACATTTTGACACATCATTATGTCATTGTGTCAAAATGTTCAGATCATTGTGTCATTGTGTCGTCGTGTCAAAAGTATATATATATTGTGTTGCTATATATAAAATTGAAAAATATTACTCTTTCGGTTTTTAACATCATATGGCACAATGATCTGAACATTTTGACACAATATGACAAAATGATCTGAATATTTTGACACAATGACACAACGACACAATGACACAATGATCTGAACATTTTGATACAATCGAAAGAGTAAAAAAAATTTAATTTCTTATATAGCAACACTATACGCGTTTTAAAGATAAAAAAACGCTCGTTTTTTATGGTGTATTTTTTTTAAAAAAATAATGCCGTATCTAAAAGTTATGAAGGTTTAAAAAATGGGGGGAATTTGATAAAAAGTCAAAAATACCCTTCCATATTTGATTTTCTTTAGTTTTTCTCTCTAATTAACCCAGGAAAATTTTAAGCCATAGATCTTCATTTAATTAAAGATCTAATGGCTATGATTCTTATCCTTCTTATCCAAATTAAACTTCTCACAATAACCCCACCCGGATTTTGGAACCTTGTTATTTTGAACTTTTAGATGTTAATGGTTACCCTTTTATCCACTCAGCTCTGGGCTGTCAGCAAAGTACACTAAAAACATCAAAGGTATTATTGCATTTACAATATACAAGTGATTAGACTGTCTTAAATGTGTATTTGTTAACCTGTACATGAATCAAAGGCCGTAAACGAACCGGGTCGTGCTATTGAGCACGAGCCACTAACCACGGTGCCATTAGCCGACCTGACCTTGGCTTGGCTTGGCTTGTACTCGGTTCATTTATAAAGAAGCCGATTTCTATCTGGATTTTTTCAAGTGAATTGCGAGCTTTTTAATCAGGCCTATATGAAATTAGCTTATGATTTCTGTTACATTGATGGATTTTTTAGAGTATACGGTGAATAAGCTTGATATAGAGGAAAGCAAAGTCCCGGATATGTGTGTCCAATTCTAAGCTATAATCTTTCAATGTATGTTGCAAGTTTGTTGTAAAAAT
This sequence comes from Deinandra increscens subsp. villosa, assembly GCA_039602395.1. NCBI lineage: Eukaryota > Viridiplantae > Streptophyta > Magnoliopsida > Asterales > Asteraceae > Deinandra > Deinandra increscens. The sequence continues at coordinate 2,067,731 of JBCNJP010000007.1, forward strand.
CCCCTAGGTGCTCAGGCCTTGCTTCAAAAGCCGTATTTTCAGGCCCTCAGATGCATCTTGGCTAACTTCTGGCCAAATTATGTCCAAGATCATTTGAATAGGTGTGAAAGAAGTACGATAATTCTAGCCGGAATCAACTTAAAACAATCTAAACTAGCCTAAAACACGTCTAAGACAACTAAAAATGGTGGTTTTATGCTAAATCTTTTATGGTTTTGTCGTCATTTCTAATCAATGATAGTGTTTTGCAAGATTTTTCCTAATTTTCTTCTAATTTGGTTTCGTGGCAATGTTTTTATGCTAAATCTTTTATGGTTTTGTTGTCATTATCTTGAAAAATGAACATTCCTCCCTTCGTTCAATTCGCTTTTTGTATATTCATAGACGTTTAAACTACACATGTTCCACTACAGGTTCTTTCATCAATGTCATTCGTTCATTATGCTTCATGAAACCTCGAGTACGTGAATGTAGATGTTGCTGTGAACTACCACCGGTCAAATGGTTAGTTCTTACGTTTTAGTGTATATGGTTCCTGAAATTTGGCCTTCGCTTCATTCTTAGTATATGGTTCCCCTTCCACTACTATATAAATTGTAACAAACTTATTTTTATGAAACAGTGATTTTTATACTGCTAAATTATCTCAAACTGTGGCCTTTAACTTAAATAAGTTTATGAACCAGTGGTTTTTAGCAAATGCTTAATTGTTCTATCGGCTACCACCTGCTGTTTATTCCAGCCACAACTCACAAACACATAAGTTCCCATATTTATATCCCAATTTCTGTAAGATATCACCTACTGTATATCCCAATTTGTTGCTTATAAGAGACATGTGTCTATCAATATTACTAAACTTGTCATGCTATTATATGGAAATTAAAGAACACTACTGGAATCAAAATAATAATAAAAAAAACATTTATGTAGAAGGACAAACCTGACAAAAATAGCCTCAAGATTTTCTCTACAATTGAAGGACCATAAGGATCTTTAATGGGTTCAAGTTGTACTACCAACTCAGGCTTGATAGACTGAAGAAAGAGGAAATTAGTAGACATGTTCAGCAAAATGAAATGAATCTGAACACAAGATTACATAATATATTGTGGGTTGGGTAATGGATCAGAACTCATAAAGGGTTCTGGTGAAAGCATTTTGATTTTTGTATGGTTGAAATTAGGTTGGTTCAAGTTGTGGGTTGGCCATCAAACATTCTGGTTGAACTTTTCTTTATTAATAACTGATATGTTAATTATGTATATTACATGCTGATTTACTTTTTGTGTGTGCTATGGATTACTATGAGATTGGATTGATTTCAGGTGTTCGGTATGTTCACTTTAGGTATCCTACTTTGGATATTATATAAGGATATTTGTGCTGTCTTATGAGTTCTCTATGTTTTTTTTTGTTCTTTTTTTGATGTTTTGACTGTATTTGCTATGGAAATGGTCATAGTATGTTTATGTAATTGAAAATATCTTTTGTTAATTTTTACTTTTTAAGACGTGAGAACAAAACATATAATGAAAGGTTTTTATATTTTTTTTAATGTTCTTTACAAAGTTCATTTTCTTCGCAGGTTGGCGCTCTATTGCTCTTAAGTTGTGTTGCTACTTAGAAAGATTGGTGAAAGACGTTTGAAATTTAGAGTGATTTTATAAAAGATTGTTTACGTTTTAATTTATAAAAAATATGCAATAAAACACAAGTTGTTTAAAGCTATCAATAAGATCTTATGTCATTTTCTACTATATAAAACGGTTTTCTCCCTTGTATAAAACCTAAAAGTAAAAAAAGGATGGGTATTAGAAAACCCAAATGTAGCGTTAATGAGTTGGTTGTAGATTTTGACAGCTTGTTTCCTAAAATTAACAATAATCATGTAATAATAAATAAAAATTTATATCAACTTGGAAGTTAAGATCACTGTCTTAAACCTCAAAAAAGAAAATTCATGAATTTTACTTAAAAGAACACAAATGGAACTCATTTGACTTGATTTTCATGTTGCAATATCGTTTAACTATTTAGTTGGTTTTTACTATTGTAATATGATAGATTTGTAATAAATAATATCATGAAAGTATTAATAGGCTAATAGAAAAAAAATGTAGTGTTTGTTGATTGTTGTCGTTGTCACATTGCACGAATTTCCTACTATTAATTATTTAATTAAGATCTATAAGGCTAATGACAAAGATAGACTACACAGTCTACACCAATATTACGAATGAGAAAACTAACAAACGTACATTACAATATATTAGGAGATGATTGATAAACTAACAAAAGACAAATATCACATTGTTTGATAATTATTGAGAAAACACGATATTATTGCGAAAACAGGAAAACAAATATTAAAACCTCTATAACTTCCCCATACATTAATATTTTTTTAAAAAATTTGCACCAAAAGTCTTAAAATTATCACCTTTAATTCTAGGAAAAAAAAGTTAAACATTTAAGATTTCGTGTTTTTTTATTATTACACATGTGTAATAATACGTATTAATTATATTACACATGTGCAATTTAATTTTTTCCAGAATTAAAAATAACAGGATTATAAGATTTAAGGTGCAATTTTTATCAAAAATATTAACGTATGAAAAAAGTTATAGAGGTTTTTAATATTATTACACATGTGCAATAATAATTTTTTATTGCACATGTGCAATAATAATTTTTTATTGCACATGTGCAATAATAAAAAAATAAAAAAAATGTTGAAAATTTTTATATAAATTTCTCCAGAATTAAAGATAACATTACTATAAGATTTATGGTGCAATTTTTTATAAAAATTTTAACATATGAAATAAAAAACGAATACCTCGATGTAAATTGTCGTGCCGCCATAACAAACGAACAAATAAACAAATACAGCGTTGTAGTCTGTTGTGCTGCTGCAACGCACGAACATAAAACGAATAACATGCTATACACTGTCGTCGCCACAACGCGCAAGCACACGACTAGTACTAGTTATAAGTATATCACTTGATGTATCGTCCAAAATAACTTACCAAATATATAGAAATAATAATTTCGTATAAAATTATTATTATGTTTTTTAATTTTAGTTTTAAAGGTAAACATATAAAAATAATAAAAATTTTATAATCGATATACTCGTGAAATAAAAAAATTAATAATATTAAAAATTATAAATGACAAAAAATAAAGATTTAAAAATTATATTTTAAGATAGGTTATGATAACGGTTGTTGAGACCTATAAATACCTAAACTTAAACTTGTAGTAGGGCAAACTAAGGGGTTATCAAACCAATAGAATATGTGATTAACAACTAATTAACTTAAAACTAATTAACCTAGTGAATTACCTAAAGTGTCTCTTAGCTGTGAATTGGTTGATGAATGAAATTGATCACTAAAACTAAATTACTATTATCTAACTAGGAATTAGCTAATGCTTGACTTGAAAACGAAAACCTTACGTAAACTAAGCGCAACCACTTTAGGATCCCGATTTGCTATCTACATCTTGAATTCAATATCCTGGCTGCCAATATTACACAAAAATAGTCACCAATTGCCCATTCAACCTACCAACCTAACATTTATGTAGGCCGCTTAATTCCCGGTGCAAGGAAATCTTGAAATATGACGGTTTACTACACTTACGCTAAGCAACTAGTTAGTTAAATGAAATTGGCATGCAGGTGCTCGACACAAGAAAACCGGAACAATTTACAGTCAAAAACTAAATTCAGATGATAAATAAACAAACCGTTCACCGAAAGCGGTTATAATTGAGTTAGCTAGACATGGCAAAAGTCAAAAACATGCAACTCACTGAAATTGACATCCTAATTGTAGTCGAATGATTTAAAGTCTTGAACCGAATGATTAGAAGCCTCTGAAATTCGTCACCAGCAGCAAAAAGTCGGCAGAGGTGGAAGAAGAAGTGAAAAACACAACTCGAATCAATTTATAACAAAACCCTTAAAATATCTTGCTGACCTAGTCGAGATGTACCGCCCCAAAATTTCTTGTAATACTCAGCGTACCGCCCCAGACAAAATAGTCGCGGGGGGGGGGGGGGGGGTCTTCAAAACTAAGGCGTACCACCCTAAAATTCTTCACAACCTGGGTGTATCACTCTAAAATTCTTCACAACCTGGGCGTAGCGCCCATGCCTTGAAACCAGAAACTTTATTTTTCTTCTTTGTCATTTCTCCCGCTTCATTTCCGTTCACCGCTCGGGTTTACTTCTAAGCTTCACAAAACCCATCATAATCGACCATTACGCTCCCAGTACCTCACAATGCAAAACATAAAAATGCAATGAAAGCCAATTGAAATCACTAATAAAAATAACTAATTAAAAGCATATATGTACAACAAATTGGACTCGCATCAGGCTATAATCTATATCTTATTATAATTTATTAGGTTTTTAAAAATTATTAGAATAAGATGATTTATATTTTTTAATATTTAATTTTATAATTTATGTATTTATATTCATTAGTATTTGATAGAAAAGATGGTTGATATTTAATAGATGAGAGATTCGGAAATTTATTTGATTGGTGAAAGTGAATATGTTGATGATTTTTGTTTTTAACTTGATATCGCGACCCGTGCGTTGTTGCGAAAGGGACGCTATTCCGGATGCACCCAACTAAAAATAATACATCGAAAACGAAAACAGCGATTTTTCTTGACATGACATAAATCCATGTTGCATTAAGTTGAATAGAACACTACACACAATTATTTACGTAAATACAACATTGTAAAATTAAAACTAAAGAAACAATTTAAAATTACAAAGAATAAAATTTTACACAAAATTTTAAAACAAAAGAGGAAAATAAAATTATTATAAGGATGTGGTAAGGAATAGTACATTGTGAAAAGAAAATTATACAACAAAATACGCATGCAATAAAGAAGGAATGGAAAAATGGATTTTAATAATACAAGTTTTACCTTGTTGGCGGATAATAATACGAGTTTTAAAATTTCCTCACAATAATACGAGTTTTGTGGGTATTGGATTCTAATGATACACCGTTAATTTTTTACTAACGGTGTTAGTCTGTTGCCTACGTGACACCTGACGTGGACTGTTTTCCTCCTGTGGCACCTAACATGACACCTGCCATGTAGGCAACATACTAACACTATTAGTAAAAAACTAACGGTGTATCATTTGAATCCAATACCTACAACACTCGTATTATTATGAGGAAATTTCAAAACTCGTATTATTATTCGCCAACAAGGTAAAACTTGTATTATTAAAATCCATTTTTCCAATAAAGAATGAAGAACTTGCACGTTAAGTTGTAAAATATGCTTTAAAAGATAGTATAACATGCAATAAAAACTTGTACTTTAAGTTGTAATATATATATATATATATAATATAATTACGTAAATATAATACAGTAGATTTTAATATATTTGAGAAAAATGAGATTTTATTTTCGGACAAACTTTTAAAAACTTAATGGGTAAAATTATCTTTGTTGATACATGGTCCTTGATCGTCATGTGAAGTATCGAATACAAGACGGATCACACAAGATTGCTGAGGTCCGAACTCCCAGCGAACCTGGAGTTCGGACAGCTCCGAACGTGTGGCCGAACTTGAGGTTCGACCGGTCGTATTTCAGCCTTATAAATAGGTCATCTTGTATTGTAGTGATAATAGTTTTATGCTTCCGCGTCATATATTTTATGTGTACCATGTGGTCTCTGTGGTTAATACAAAGCTCATTTGTATTTACTCCTTGTGTTTCATCTCGTTTATATTGATTTCATTACGACTAAGTAGAAGATCCGCATGCTCACGCACTTTCAAATGGTATCAGAGCTTTTGGTTTGCTCTACTAGTCGGAAATCATTGTTTCTCGGAGTTTTGAGTTCAAATTCATGATTTTGCGAAAATGTCAATCATTTTTTAGTTCGTTTTCGAGTGTGCTTTTCATTCAAAATTCATTCCTGAGTTGTGTCTATCATGTTTGCTTGAATTCCTGTCGAAAATTCCAGTCAAAAACGTTGAAAATCGAGAAAATGGCGTCGAGTGAATTCTGTCCTGTTTGAGGTTCGGACAAGTTCGGCATAACCGCTCCGAACTTGAGGTTCGGACGGAGTTCGGTCTCTATATTGATTCGGTGAGAGTTCGGTGAGGGATCGGTCAGTGTTCGGACTAAGTTCAGTGATAGTTCGGAGTTGTTTGATTCTTGTTCGTCTGAAGGTCAGGTTCGGAGAGAGTTCGGCGTTGTTACGTTCGGACTAACTTCGGAGGCAGATCGGAGGAAGTTCGGACGAGGTTTGGAGTTAACAGTAACCAGTTTTTCGAAAATGTCCGATTTTCAAGCGTTCGCGGCTATTCAAAATTCAGTTCAGGCAACGATGCAAACAATGATTAACTATGATAATGAAATTGGAACAAGTCAGAAAGTTCCCAAATTACTTATATTGGAAGATTATCATAGTTGGGTGACACGATTTGAAGCGTTTGTTTCTGCAAATGATATCAATATGTGGTTATCGTATTCTGAACAATATACATATCCTAAGGGTGAGGATGGTGAGCCAATTCTTCAAAGGAAGCTTTCTGGTGAACAAAAGAAAGCATATCAAGCTGAGAAAAAGGCTTATGGTACTTTAACAATGGCTTTGCCTACTGATTTACTACATCAATTTTCAAGTAACTATACCGCAAAGTGCTTGTGGGATGCTCTAGAAAAGAGATGTGAAGGCAATGATCAGTATAAGAAAAGTCGACAAAAAGTGTTGAAGAAAGAATTTGATAGCTTCAAGCATTATCAAAATGAATCAATTCCAAATCTGATTGCAAGATTTGCACATTTAATGAGTGAAATGAAATTGGTGAATCTTACAAAAGATGAAGCAGATAGGAAAGAAAAGATTATGGAAGCTCTACCAGAGAAGTGGGAAAATTATGTGATGATGATTACTAATGATAAGGATTGTCCAAGATTGTCGTTTAATGATCTGATTCAAAGAATCCAAGCTAGGGATATGGAGTTAAAAGTGAACAAGTCACTTCCTGAGCAAATTCAGAATCCTGCAGTGTATTATGGCAACAATGATTCAACTTTGAAGGCTGGAAAGTCTAATATTCTTAGTTCTGCACCCCCTACAGCATTTCTGGCAGGTAAATATGACACTCCAAGTTATTCATCTGCTGGTTATACTGTGTCATTTCCTAGTTCTTCGACTCAAAGTGCATTGTCTGTTCAAACTGTTGATGATTATAATGTGTTGATGTCTGCATTGGTATCTTCATACTTTGGTGTTATCACTTGTGCTGTGAGTAATGCTGAGTTAGCAAATGAAGATTACGATCAGATTGATTATGATCATTTGGAGGAAATGGATCTGAATTGGCAATATGCTATGTTGGTTCGTAGAACAAAGAAATTTTACAATAGAACTGGTAAGAAGAGACTAAATCAGGAAGGAAAGATTGGATTGGACAAATCTAAAGTGAAATGTTATAAGTGTTCCGTTTATGGTCACTTTGCTCGAGAATGTCCAAATTCTGCTGAAAGTAAATTGAAGGCTGGTCAGCATGCACATTTAGTTTTTCATCCTTCAGATAAAGCTGAAAAGGTCGATCGGAAAGCTGCTACTCTTGCTCATGATTGGACTAATACATTTATGCATCCAGATGGATTTGCCTGGAATGCAGATTCAGATATTAAAAAGAATCATACTCCAATCTCAATTGCTTTAACCGTTCAACATGCTGATGATGAAAGTTTTTTAACAGAATCTGATACTTTTTCAAGTATATCTTTGGTTCAAGAAGACTTACCTAAGTCTTCTGAGAACTCAAAAGATGATGACTTTAGATGTTATAACTGTGAGAAGTTGCTCAAGAAAATTACAAGGCTTGAACAAGATTGTCAGATTTCAACTGAAGAAATTGTGGTGTTAAAGAAAGAGTTGGAAGATTTTCAAAAGAAATATTATGCGTTAGTTCATATTCATGAAGATGTTTTGCAGGAAAATGCTCAATTGGCTGAAGAGTGTGAAAAAGCCAAAGCTGAAGCGTTAGACGCAACTCAAGATTTTGAGAATCTGTTTGAGAAGAGTTATCCGGTTCAGCAAAAATATGAAGAGGCTACTACTCTTATTGCAAAAACTGCTGTTACCGTTGAGAAGCTTCAAAACAAGATTTCTATGCTTCAAGATGAAAATGTTCTTTACAGAGACAAGAACGAAGTGTTAACAAAAGATGTTGAGATCTACAAGCAAAAGAGAGAAAATGTGCTTGAAGAATTATATGCTGAATGTGAGATCCGGAAGTTACAAACTTACGAATATGATGATCTCAATGCAAAATTCATCAAGTCACAACAAGAGGTGTTTGAAGGTCAACAGAAGATTAATGATTTAAAATTGGAAATTTTGGAGTTAAAAAGGCAAGTGAAGAATTGCAATTTGTCACCGACATTGCTTAACTTCTTATACAAGCAGGATCAAAGTTCAGAGAAATCTAAGGAAGAAAATATTCACTTGGTTCCTCAACCAGTGGATTTAATTGAAGTTACTGCTGCTCAGATTGATCCAAAAGATGCCTTGTATGATTATTCCAAGTTTGCCACTCCATCCAAGAAGAATAAGTCCAAGTCTAAAAAGAAGGAGAAACCTTTGGGTGAAGCTCCAAAATTTGTTTCAAAGTCTGTATTTCTGGAAAATGAAAAAGTTTTTGATAAGGTTGTTTCCAGTTCTTCATCTGCAAACGAAGAAGAGAAAGTTTTGATTGAAAAGAACAAGCTAAAGGATATCAAAGACAAATTCACTAGTGATGCTAAATCAAGAGTTGCTTCAGGTTCTTCGTCAAATTCTTCAAAGACTCAAGGATCTAAACATAAAGGTTTAGGTTACAAAGTGTTGGAAGAACCGGTTCAAGCAAAGAAATCAGTGAAGGCTGAGAAGGTTCCTAAAGCAAAAGTTACAAAGAAATCACCATCTCAGAAGGAATTTTCTTATTATTCTGGAAGATCTTCATCTTCAAGGAGTCCATCTCCTAGGTATGATTCTTTTGATGGTTTCTTTGATAACGTTCATTCTGAACATTCATCTGATTCTCACAAATCAAAACAATTTTTAAACAATTTTAGAGAAAGACTTTGTTATGTATGTCGTCAACCAGGACATCTAGCTGCTGATTGTCCGACGACTGCATATATCCACAAAACTGTCAAATATGTGGATAAAAAAGGTCAAATTTTTTATGAACCATGGTCCCCAACGATTAAGTCAACTCGTAAATCGTCTTGGTCTAAATCAAGTTCGTCGGTTAAATCTGATTCGGGTCCCGATCAAAAATTAAAAATTTTGCAAATTTGGAAACCAAAAGTTGTTTCCAAGGCCAACAATGACTTTGTGGAAGACACCGGGCGACCCGACGCTGTTGATTCGGGTCGATTCCAATGCAACTAATGTTTTATTTGGTGTCAAGCAGGTGTTTCAGGAAGACCTTTCGATGATTGGAAAATTGCTGATTGTGAAATATCTGTTTCAATTAAATTGAATTTCAAAATCAATTTTGTTTTTCAAAAGGCTAAATTGCTCGTGTTTGTGTTGGTTGATCAATTTAAACATTGAAAAATGAGAAATTGTATTCGACATGATTGGGAAATGATGGTACATTGGCTGACAGTGTCTGACTCATGGATAAAATAAATGAAAAAGCCATAAGCCATTTGATCGATGTGCAAGGTAGGCTCAGCAAATCAGAAAGTATACAAATGTGATATACACTAAATCTGATGCTTGACCTAGTGGACAACATCTTGATGCATATCTCATGATATATCAAGAAAAAGATATGTGAAAAATAAAAAAATGAGAAGTCACTATGTATACATGTGTTCAATTTGCAAAGATTTAAACTTGTTTGATTTTCTTTATTTTCTCAAATGATCGGACTTTCTCTGCGTGTCGAAATACCGACCTGATCGTTGTTCGTTTGACGTTCTGCTTTATTTTCTTTGGTGTTTCGTATAACTCATCGGACTTTCTCTGCGTGTACGGGAGTACCGACCTGATTGTTGTTGAGTTATACAACTTTAACTTGTTTTATTTTCTTATTTTGTTAAATCCGAGGCCTTATCTGCGTATCGAAAGATCGACCTTAAGGTAGACGATTTAACGTTCTTATTTCTTTTTGCATGGAACACAGTTGACTATATCATAGTTACAATCATTGTGTGATTACAATCACAAATGAGATCACAAAATGTGATAAGCAAAAGCATATCTGAGTATGTCTGAAAGTGTGGGGTACACTGGTCAATGCAAATTTAATCAATACCTTAACATATCCAGATGTTATGAGTATGATTGTGCCAGAGTTTAAAGTTGGACAAACTATATCTGCAATCGGCATGGCTTATGTTCTTCAATAATTGAAATTGAAATGTAGTGCAGCATGTTATGACCAATATGATCCCAAGTTGTGATCTTTCTCACAAAAGACAAAAATAGTGTCTGATTCTGTAATGCATTTACATTTCTAATCAGAAAATATCAAAAAGATTTTGGGTGTGTTTTGATATAAAGTTTCTAAAAGCCAAAAAGATTTTGTTTCTTATTTGTTTTCGATTGATCAACACGAAATACAAAATTAATTTTCAAAATCAATCTATCTTGGAGTCTCGAAGAGACATTTTGCACCAAGATTATTTATGTTGGCAGGTTTCTAAGTGGGAAGAGAACATCACAACTTCAAGTCTTCTGAAGTTTGTTGATAAAGAGATTACACACGATGCAATATCAAGTATTCAAGATTGAACTCATCGTCAAAATCGAGGAAGAGTTTGATTGAAGATACAAGATACAAGTTTGAATGGAGAAGATGATACTGCACATGCCGAGGGGGAGTTTGTTGATACATGGTCCTTGATCGTCATGTGAAGTATCGAATACAAGACGGATCACACAAGATTGCTGAGGTTCGAACTCCCAGCGAACCTGGAGTTCGGACAGCTCCGAACGTGTGGCCGAACTTGAGGTTCGGCCGGTCGTATTTCAGCCTTATAAATAGGTCATCTTGTATTGTAGTGATAACAATTTTATGCTTCCGCGTCATATATTCATCTGTGTACTCTGTGGTCTCTGTGGTTAATACAAAGCTCATTTGTATTTACTCCTTATGTTTCATCTCGTTTATATTGATTTCATTACGACTAAGTAGAAGATCCGCACGCTCACGCACTTTCAATCTTTACCAATTATTTGATTAAATACAAAAAAAAAGCAAGTGAATAAGTAATTAATAACGAAATTTCTTTAAAAATCGAATTATATAAACCATTAATTTGTTGTTTAACATAATTCTCAAATTTTTTTTTATTTTGTATGATTTTATATTTACTTTATTTTATAAACTTTTACTAAAACTTCAAATATATAATACTTCACCACTTATTACTTGTCGAATCGTGCAAACACCCCATTAGTGTGTGTGTGTATAGGAGGGTTAAGTATACATAACTTACATGTGCGGGTTACAACATAGCTAACATGCGGGCTACACATTTTGCCTAAAAACAATAAGAAGAAATCAGATCCATTATTCCTATAAATCAACGGTTGAGATTCAAGTATAAGCGTATAAGATGTGCAAGAGTATTTTTGGTAGAATCTCTTTTGTTGACTTTTTTTAAATCTCTCCCGCTATTTTAAATGTTTATGACTTTTTCATACGTCATTATTTGTTTAATAAAAATTACACCATAAAATCGAACATTTTTTTCTCTTTAATTCGAGTATATAAAAACAACAACCATACCTAATAAAGTCTCACTAAAAACACAAAAATACTGTTAGCACGGTCTAGGGAGGGTGAGATGTAGGCAACCTTACCTCCATCGAGGAGGATAGAAAGGCTGATTCCAAGGTGAGCCCCAACTTCGAATTATTATTATTTTTAAATTATTTTTTTTACTATATTACAAAAATTGTATTGGATTTATAAAAATTATATTGTTTTACTTTAAAACAATATGATTCGTACTCTTTTGCATTGTATGTGTTGTTTTACGGTAAAAAAACTACTTCTATGTTGTTTTGTATTATAACAATACATTTTGTGTTTTTATAAATGTACAATAGTACAGAACATTATGTTAACTTGCACTAAAACAACATGGTTAGTACAATTTTGTGTTAAACGTTTGTGTTGTTAAAACTACATAGTACAGTTTAAAACGTGATGTTTTTCAGCTTCGCTGATTTTCTGGATTTTAAAACATTGTATATATTCCAACACGTTTTTTGTATTGTTTTACCTTAAACCAATCATCATCTATTTTAATAAAAGAGTTTGTAGACGCTGACGTGGCATCACTACAGCCTCCCCTGGACTCAATTTCCCGCCTAAATAAAACTCACCTAAATTATACGCGGATCTTTATAACCCGGTGAAAACCCGATCGAGCAATTAGCCGATCAAAACCCTAATTCTCTTCGTGCCACTCATTCCCATCTGTTTAATCCCACTCTGTTCCCTACGGCGATTTGTGTGACTCCACTAGCTTCAACCCTAATCCGCGCTTCAATTATGTATCATCTTCCTCTGTAATCGATTCTTCTGGTAAATCATCTTCCTCTGTGGCCCGCGCTTCAATCTGGTATCATTCACCCTTCTAATCTGACTTCTACCGGTTAACCATAATTCTTCCAATACAAAGTTTTGTTTAAAATATATTTTCATTCGAACCATGCGATGATGCTTTTTCTTCAATCCGAAGTATTGTATAAAACTAATTTGATTTTCAAATCCGTTAATTTCAATTCGTCATTGAACCAATTTAGGGTTAATACAACTGTTGGAACTAAAATCTATGTGACTGACGCCATCAAACTGTTTGCCGAAGCATTCGACTGAAGAATCCATGTGAATTGATTCAGAGACACGTGTTGTGATGCTCGAGGCTTGCAAGATCGAACCAAAGACCGTTTTCCGGAAAAGTCAACCGTTTGAGTCAACGGTCAACGTAAAAGTCAACGGAAGATCGGTTCAAGCGAGTCAAGCTTTTCAGATTAATTAAATCAACTTTGATTTAATTAATATTTATGTTTATCTGCTGTACTTGTAATTTTGTTCATTTAATTATGTTTTCTGTTGTCAGTCACCCTCACTATATATAGTGAGGTTGCCCATTACAAGCAAAGGAGTCTCCAAATGTGGAGATGATGATTTTCTTGTAGAGTGTGAGATTTCCATTATAGAGAGAGAGAGTGAGTTATGGATTTCTAGAGAGAGAGTGTTTGTCATGATTTCTTGTAACTAATCATTCGGTTCAATGAAATCATTCGACTAGTTCATCATCTTTCTTGTGTTTAATTATCCTTGATTCCTCTCCATCTTCATCATCGTCTCATGGTTTTTCGAATCTGAACCCCGTTCTTGCTCAAGATCGAGATTCTTGTAGTTAAATCGGTCCTGACAACAACTCTGATCATCGAATAATGATGAATAGGAAGTAGAAGATTTTTAAGAATCTTTAGTATTGGACATGTAACCGCTTCTGATTTTTGAAATCAGTAGGAAAACTGTTTGAAACTAATTTTGATTTTTCAAATTTGTTCCTTCGAATTCTTCATTTTAGCAATTTAGGGTTAATACAACTCTGTTCATCGAATGATGATGCACTTATTATGGTTAATACAACTCTGCTCGGTCTAATCTGTGGTCGAAGCAATTATTTATTAACACAAAAATATGTTCATTTTAATGATTGGACTTTCTTCATTTCCGTTCTCTCTCTAACTCCTGTTTAATGATTTTTTTTTCTTTAACACCTTTTTAATGGTATAAAGTCATTCTGATTGTGTTTTTGTTTAATACAAATAATGCTTATAACACCATTTTTTGTTGGTTAACAATATATGTGTTATGCAATTTATTTCAAAAGTGGATACATCTTATAATATTGATTGAATGATGAAAACCCAGTTTCGTAGGAAATGACTGAAGAATTTGATTTAACGATTGATTAATAGGAAGACTTCATTCTGGATGATGATGCGATATTAATAGGAAGACTTCATTTTGTGGACTTTGATGTGGCCATCCCATTGATGTAGATCTTGAATATTTTGTGATGTTTAGACTTTCTATACTTGACACTCTCCATTGTTAACTTGCAGAAGACTATCATGCACTTAACCTGAGCGAAAACATCACAGCCAAGTGGGATATACGACTATTTTGCAAGTACGAAATCACCAATTTTTATTATTCAAGTATGTGGGGTGTTTTGGGTTGGCATATAAAAACTAATTATCTCTTAAATGATCATTGATCTGATTGTTTTTTTAATTGTAATATCCCTCTACAGCAGTTGTATGTAATTTGAATTTGGAAATCCTACCTCCTTTATTAATTAAATTGAACCAAATATTTTCTTTTATTTTCAAACAAAGTTCTATTTTTCTAATTAGATGCACAAGCACCATACTTAATAGTTTTAGTGCTAATTGAAAATAAGTGTTCCATATTTTTTAACGGGTCAAATGGGTCGGTTGTATCAAACGGGTCAGTTTTATTAAGTTAGTGTAACATTTGTTAAACTGTGCCTGATATCATCAAGATTTGTGTTGTTTAACATGTCAAGATTTTTAGTTATCTTTTTTGGTGTTTTACAATGTACAGATGCTATATGCAAAGAAGATCTTTCCACCTAATGCGAAGAAAATTTTGAAGGTTTGACACAAAATAGGAATTCACTGCCTGATGATATGTATGTGTTTGATAAAGCTTAAATACGTGTTTGTTTAGTATGTTTATTTAATTTTTGTTATTAACATGTTCTATATTAAGTTTTTGGTTAGAATTTTTTTTTCTCAAAATAGCAAAAAAATAATAATATATTATTGGATCTATAGTTATGATCAGCCTTTTTTACTTTAATTTTTGTTTGCATCACTAACACTTTTGCGGTTTTGGAGTTACTTATATAGTTTATTTCTTTTCTTCTGATGCAGGTCTGCACAATCGAAGAAACAACAATGCTTAGTAGGTATCATATAATTATACCTGAATGAATATGTAATCAAACTTAGATGTCACCTTCGATGTGCCTATAGTCTTACATTAGTTGTAATACTTTTTGTTTTATATTTTTATGTATATGTATAATATGAATAGAAGGAAGTTCAAGGGCATTTGTTGCTCGCTTATTTTAAATTTACTTTTGATTTGGATTTCCAAGCTGTTTAGTTTTAATTAGAATCAAATTTTGTCATATGAGTAGAATACTATTTTTTATTGGGTTTATTATAATTTTTTTTAAAGGCATCACGGGTATTATGTTACCTTGATATAACAGATTAAAGATGTTTGACATATTTTATTATTTGTTTATTTTAAAAATACAGCCGTGCATCGCACGGGTCCAAAAGACTTGTATGTTTATGTACTAATTACATTAACAACATGCTTTGTGTTGTTATGTTTATTTTGAACATAATTTTTGTTTAAAAATTATATCGAATTTATTATTGTATTGGATTGTTTTTAATTGTACTAGATTTAAAAGTTGTACTACAGAAGATGAGATAAAAATAAAATAAAAGCAGTCCAAAGTCAAGCTATAGTAAACTTGTTCTCTAAATAGTAAAAAGAAAAAAAATCGATTACACTTCTTTGGTAGCAGAGAAGAGAATTGGATGATGTTTTCTAGCAAAAACTCAAATTGTAAGTTAATTATATAGCAAGAACATGTGATAAACCATTTAAAAATGCATTGGATTAGAAAAAATGTACTGGATTTTAAAGATTGTATTGTTTCGGTTAGAGTGTCACACGATTTCTTTAATATTCTATCCCGTTTTCATAGTGACAGGTATGTTGGAAAAGGTTGTGGGGCGGCTTTTATTCACCTTATTGCTATATGACAAGATCCTCAATCTCTCTCGGATTTTAGGCCGATCAGCCTTGGTAGGTGTATCACTAAAGTAGTATTCAAAGTTCTTGCTAATCGCATCAAAGGCTCTATTCATTTGGTTATTTCGGAGCCCCAAATGGCTTTCATCTCAGGTAGAAATATATTGGATAAGGCTTTGATCATCAATGAAGTTGTTTTTTGGGTGAAGAAAAGCAAGCTCCCGACTTTGCTCTGCAAGACCGACTTTGAGAAAGCCTTTGACATGGTCGATTGGGATTTTTTTTGGAGTGGCTCCTTTCTCAAATGAATTTTCCAGCCAAATGGAAGGGTTGGGTGCGAGGGTCCTTGGAGGCATCGAGGACTTTGGTTCTTGTCAATGGGTTGCCAACTTGGGAATTCCAATGTGGTAGGGGCGTCCGACAAGCGGACTCGTAAGGGGACCCATTATCCCCATTTATTTTCCTTATTGTTATGGAGGTGTTCCATTAGATGTTCTCCAAAGCGACTAGCATTGGTATGTTTCACGGTTTGAATATTCTGAACAGTGGGCCGAGTCTTTCTCGTACTTTATTCGCGGATGATGCTCTTGTTGTTAGGATGTGGAGTCACACGAATGTGGGTAATCTTAAAAGAATTCTTCATGTTTTTGGTATGGTGTCGGGCCTTAAAGTCAACCTCCTGAAATGTAGCATTGTTAGTGTTAATGTGGAGGAGGTGGAGGTTCTCTCTATGGCTGATATCTTAAGATGCAATCTTCCGTTCTCGTATTTAGGCCTTATGGTGGGTGCTAATATGAATGGAGCCAAACATTGGGACCCCGTCGTTAAAACCTTTGAATCCCGACTTTCGAGTTGAAAAGCTAAGCATCTTTCTATCGGGGGAGACTTGTGCTTATTAGAGCGGTCCTAGATAGCTTCCCGACCTATTTTTTCTCCCTCTATAAAGCTCCTTCAAAGGTTATCGATAGACTCGAAAAAATTAGGTTCTGCTTCCTATGGGCGGGGGTGTCGGGTCGAAAAATTGCATACACTAGGTTAACAGGGAGGAGGTGATGAAACCGGACGGAGGTTTGGGGATGACTTCTCTTACTTTATCGAACAATTGTGTGTTGACCAAGTGGTTGTGGCGTTTTTACTCGGAGCCCAACCGGTTATAGAGAAAGGTGGTTGAGACTTGAGAGGATTCACCGTAATAGACTCGGTAATTGGTCTGTTCCTTTTAGAAGGCACCTGGGTGAAGTTTGGGGTAACATTTGCAAAGTGTCACACCCCAACCGACAGCGGAATATGTCGGGGCGAGACGACTGTCCAGATGCATATGACAACTAGTAATAGTTACCAAATACTTAAACATGCCATTTTTATATATAAACAAAGATTCGTACAATAATTCAAATATAAACATAAAAGCATTGATTTAATGTCTTTATCTAGGTCCGCAATCCTATCGTGATCAGTCAAATAATCCAAGTAGTCATTCTGCAACATGTATAAAATAGAGAGTGTCAACTACAAAAGTAGTTGGTGAGTAAACATATGGTTATATATGTACATAGATGAAAAAATCAGCAATTTATGCAATTTAGTACTTATCCATATATAATGACATAAATGATTAAATAGATGGTGTGTAACCAAACCTAGACAATAAGGGAGCAATCACCTATTTGAGAACAAGATTATGTTTCAATATCCTAGGTGGGTTTAGGCCTGAGCATTCGGGATTTCCCGTCCCGACCCGTCCCGCCAATTGCATTTCCCAAACCCGTGAATATGATTTTTCGAATCCCGGTACCGACCCATGAAACCGCGAATATGAATTTTCGAAATTCGGGTATTATCCCGGTTTCCCGGTTTTGTCCCGCCAATCCCGTGAAATATAAAATGAATAAAAAAAATAAAAAAACACCATATCACCAAAACAAAATGACTTAATTTTATCCGATTACATCAAATGACGAAAGGTCCAAAACCAAAAAAACATGCTACCAACTACCAAGTGTCCAAGTTCCACCAACATGAGTAGTTAACACTTAAGACTTAACGATGCATATCCTAACTTATTTTATTATTTATGTATTTTCACGGGAAATCGGTATTTAATATAAATTCGCGGGATATGTCCCGAATCCCATGAAAATGAAAATTCAAAACCCGATTCCCGACCCACGAATTATATTAACAGGATTGACGGGTCGGTTTCACGGGACATATTCGGTTACGCGGGAAATTCCCGGTATTTGCACAGGCCTAGGTGGGTTGTCAACCAATAGATTTACATATATCATTGTTAGCACGGCTCAATGGCTAATGGTACACAAACAATTATAGATATGATATAGATAATTAACTAGATGGTGTGTAACCAAATCTAGACAATAATCACCTATTTGAGAACACGATTATGTTTCAATATCCTAGGTGGGTTGTCAACCAATAGATAGATATCTATTATTGTTACCACGGCTCAATGGTTAATGGTACACAAACGATTGCAGATATGATATAAATATGATTCATGATTTATAGATATGATTCACGTTTTCCACATACTATATATTTAACATAAATGCACATAATACAAAATACACACTTAACATCATAGAATCGCATTGAGTTCGAATAAGGAATAAAGATTTAAGATTTTGATATATGATATACATGTTGCACCCCAAAATGAAAACGTGGTTACGTATACTCACTAACCAAGTCATCACTTGAATGAATCACCCTTCTAATAATAACAAGAGTTTATATCGCATAACATCCTACAATAATAAAAGGGGGTATGAGTACTCACCTTGGATTGTCGTAATGAACTTCACTAACGGAATGATTCAAGGTCAAGAGTTTGAGCCTACTGTATGAAAGATAAGATGTTAAGATTTGGAATGTGGTTGGGAGCTAGAGATTTATCTAATGGATGTGTGAAAATTGGTTTTTAGGTTAGCGCACTGCTTTTTAGATTTGTGACAACTTGCGGGCTGTAACTTTAGGTGCTATTTTAAAATATCAAACTTCTTCCATAAATCACCAAAATTTGCAGGTTGCTAGTTTAATGTATCCCGAACAACTTTCATTTAGAATGCATATTATGAAAATGCTAGGAAACTGCTCAAAACAGCCTCACAAAATAGAAAGTGCTGGAACGCATATCTGTCTTGTAGAGACTGATGTGAAGTCCTCGAGTTGAGTTAGAAGACGAGTAAATTACCGTTGGAAAGGTAACTGTAAAGACCTAGACTTTGTTAAGGCTTTTGCATTAGTTACTTTTATGGTTTTTGGGCTAATTGTAATGGGTTGGGTTGACATTTATGTTTATTTTTGATGGGCTTATATGGTTTTCGAGTGGGCTTGGGATGGCCGAACCCTTTTAGGGTTATGGAAACTTGTTCCCCACTAAAACCTAGCTCTATAAATACTTGTCCTCTATTTCGGTTTTGGGGGGGTTGAAAGGTAAACGGATTAATCAAGTGTAGACCGAATTCTAGCCCCTAGAATTCGGTATTATTCAAGTGTTCGTGTGTTGTGTGATCATCATTCGGTAACTTTTATCATTTATTGCATTGATATTTGTTTGTTATTTCATTGTTCTTATCGAATCACCTATTGGTTACGGATTCCGCACGTAATCATTAGGTTTGGTACCACGTGAGGAATTGATTGGATCCTTACAATTGGTATCAGAGCCAAGAAACACGTGTTTCGCGGCTCTCGTGGTACTAGATTCGAGATTACATAAACTAACGGACGGTATTTCTGTGTTTTTGTGGTTTTCGTGTGGTTTTCGTTTGTGTTTTTTGCAGATTTTCAGGTGTTCGACGGCTGCTACCTGCGTCCAGGTGGTTTTCGAGTGATTCAGGAGGTTTTCGTTCAAGTTTTGGAGGTTTTCTAGGGTTTCCAGACCCTTCTCGGTCCAAATTCTTGGTTTTCTGCCGAGAAAAAGGGTGCTCGTTGACTGATTCTTCAGTCAGCGTACATAGTGCCTGGTTTTCGATCAGCTCTGTGGCTTTTCGAGTTGGTTTTCGGCTCATTCTTCGGGTTTTCGAGCCTGAGTTTCGAGCCATTACCTTTTCGATCCACAGTTCAATCGAAAACAATCGTCTTCGGTTCTCCGATAGCTTTTCGGTCGGGTATTCTGCCTGATCGAAAACCGCTTTTCGGTCAACTTCCGTGGTTTTCGACTGGTCTTCATTTTCGATCTTGACCGAAAACCGTTTGCCAGATCGAAATCGTCTTATCACTTGGCCGAAAACCTAGTTCTCTTGATCGAAATCCCTATGGCTTTTGACATGGCATCTATCTCATCAGCTACCTTGGAGATGGACGCTCAAATTGGTACTTCAACTCGTCCACCTCGTCTAACCTCCGGAAAAGACTTTATGAGCTGGAAGTATAGGTTCGTTAACTATGCTAACTACCATGACCCAAAGATCATGCGTTCTATTGAAGCCGGTGATTTCATTCCAATGACTGAACCTGCTGCTAATCAACCAGCTGCACCAAAACCCAAAAATCAATGGCTGGACGGTGATTGGGATAAAGTGGAAAAGGATAGAAAGGCCCTTGCTGCCCTTACTATGGCTTTATCCCCAGAGGTAGCTGAAGCTTTTAAGGAATTCAAATCTGCTAAGACTTTATGGGATTCACTTGTTGAAGCCTATGAAGGTAACACTGAAATGAAGGAGTCAAGGAAAGAAAATCTGAGGGAACAGTTTAATGATTTCAACTACGTGCATGGGGAGAGCATTGAAACACAGCTCCAAAGATTTGTGAAGATTGTGACGGCTATGAAAGAAGCTGAGGTAACCTACACTCAGAAGGAAGTAAACAAGAAGTTGATTCACTCCCTCCCACCTAACTGGGATAGCACTATTGAAGTTATAGAAGGGATTCATGACCTGAACACAGCAACTCTTAGCTCCCTCATGGCAACTATTAGGGCATATGAAGAGAAGAAGGTGAAAAGGGCAAGAAAGTTGGGTATTGGAGCTGCTCAAAGCAAGGTGAATCAAGCATTTATTTCTCAGCCAAGTGCTCCAACTTCTCAAAATGCTGAGGCACATTCAAGCCCACTAGCGTTCGTTTCTCAAGCTACTAGTGGAGCATCTGCATCTACTGGAGCAAATATGATTTCACTTGATGCAAACTCCTTAGTCAAAGACTCCAGTTTTGCCTTAGGTATTGGGATTATGAGCTGCTACCATGCACTTGTGGCTGGTTCTTTACTCCCAGACGACTTAACTCATGAAGATGTGAACCAGGTGCACCCGGATGACATAGAAAAGATGGACATATCATATCAAATGGGAATGGGTGCTTTGAGAGCCAAGCAATACATGGCTAGAAAAGGAATGCAAGATTGGAATGATGGCAAAGGAGTCAAGCTCACATTCAACAAATCAAATTTGAGGTGCTACAACTGCAGTGAGTTTGGGCATTATGCTAGAGAGTGTCCCAAACCAAGAATTGAAAGGGATACTAAGACTGATGATAAGCAGAAACAGAAAAGGGATGCTGCTACAGATGATAAGGCTTTAGTGGTTCAAAGCACTCCTGGTGGATATGATTGGTCCACTCAGATTGAAGATCTAGGTTTGAGTCATGCTTACATTGCACAGCTTGCAGAGGAAGACGCAGAGAAGGAGGCAATGAAGAAGGAACATCATGCATTCATGGTCAACATCACTCCAGGTTCAGGAGCAAACTCAAAAGAGGTAAGTAGTTGTTCAAACTCTCACTGTGTTGATATATACAATTGCATGAAAGATTTTGAGACTAAATTTATGAATGCAAATCTTTATCATTCTCGAACTCAACTAGAATTAAATAATTTTAAAGATAAAGCAAAAACATGGAAAGAAAAATATGAGGCTGCCAAAGTTGATGTGTCTAACCTTGAAAGAAAACTTAGTGACTCCCAGACATATCTAGGAATAGCTAATGAAAAGGTTGAGGAACAATCCAAAGAACTAGAAAGCCTTAGAACTCAACTTGCTTCCACTAGTCAGACCTTAGAAAAAACCAATTTGACAAATAAGAAAATGTTAGATGCAAGCCTCAAATTTTATAACACAGACACTAGAATAAAGCACATCAAAAACAATGGGGGTCTGGGTTTTGGAGTAACTTATGATGATGAACCTGAATCAAAAGACGCATCATCCTTTCACACTGTACCCACTCCTCATATGCACAAGATGATCCCTGATCCTGAAATGAAAGAAGGAACTAGAGATGCATTGAAAGACATTGATAGAAAATTAGCTGAGTGCCCAATCAAAATTTCATACCCTTCTGCTAACTCAGATACTAATTCTTCTACTCCTTGTGCAGATAGGAATAATGGAAGTGAAAAAGCTGAAACCTCAAGTTTAAAGAGTCAAGAGTCATTTGAAAAATTTGATTGGAATAATTGTTTTTCTGCTTCAAGTTCTAAACCTGGTTTTGCTGAATCTGCTTGTTTTGATAATATTTCATTGAACAGTAATTTTAGTTTTGGTGCTGGTGATAAAACTGAGTCAAAACCCTTGAGAAGGGTTAGGATCTTGAGGAAAGGTAAAGGACCACAGGTTGATGGTCCCGAACCAACTCTTTCTAGTGTGTCTGATAATTCATCCAATGTTTCTGTGTGTTCTAATGTGCATGACAAAGTGAATGTTTTCAAGAATGTGAATGTGAAGCAGGTACAGGTGGAGAGACCACTAAATTTGATACCATATCCTGAGGTAAACTCGGTATATGATCAAAAGGTGCCAATAGAGCGGGAGTATGTTTTGACCACTAAGCCTAACGGCAAAGTTGTCTGGATACGTAAAAGTGATAAACCTTCCTGGACTTCAACAGGAAGAATTTATAATCAAGAACAGACTCCCGCCTATCCTAAGAAACAGTCATGTTTTGTGTGCGGAAATCCCGGACATGTGGCAAAGAACTGTTTACATAGGCCATATGAACCCTTTTATCCTAAAGAATATTTCAAAAATGAATCAGGGCAATCATATGGTGGCACAAGCAAGTCACCTGCCTCTCAAAAGATGAACCCAAAACAGAAGGTGTCTTCAATCCCAAAGGCATCTACAAAGACTAAACAGCCCATGCCCTCAAAACAGAAAGCACAGAATCAAGTGCCATCTAGACCTAGGGCAACAAAACCAACCAAAGTGACGGCACCCTCCAAACAGAAGGTGCCGCACAGACAGCCTTTTAAACCAAAGGCACAGGGCACCAAACAACAGACTGTCACCATCAAAATTCAATGACCAAAAGTTATGTCCCTTTACAATCAAAGGGATATAGAAGAAGTCCAAAAACCAGGTCATCCTCTACCCACAAAACTGATTTTTATGCTAACAAAGAGAATCAACCTTTCAAAAAATCAGTCAAAAATAATGAATTTGGTCATACAGGAAAGTTTCAGGAATCTGAAAAGTGGAATGTGAAAAAATCGGTAAACCAAGGGTATAAACCCAAAGGAGTGTACAACAAACACTCAAAGAATTTTGATGAAGCAACAAATGCAAAACCGAATAAATCAAATGTTTACCAAATTCCACAAAAACGGAAACAGGTTCCCAAATGTGAGGAGGACCAAAGTAAACCCAAAGTCAACAGCCCCAAGTCACCCAGTCACACTCAAGTCTGGGTTCTCAAATCTAACTAATCCTTCTATGTATGCAGGAACAGCCAAGGAGGCCTGTCAATAACCTATGGTATGTTGACAGTGGTTGTTCCAGGCATATGACAGGCGACATATCCATCCTTCAAGAACTAGAAAACTATAATGGTGGTCATGTGTCGTTTGCGGGAGGAAAAGGAGGAAACATTTGTCAAAGAGGCACAGTCAAGAACGGCTACCTGACATTTCATAATGTTAATTATGTTCCAGAATTGAAGCACAACTTGCTCAGCGTATCACAAATATGTGACAAAGAATACCCAGTGTATTTCAACAACAAAGAATGCTTAATACTTAAGCCTGGGTACTCCATTCCAGATGATTGGGTGCTAATTCGCACACCCCGCCACGGTGACTCATATGTGTTGAACATGTCAAAAACTCCAACACGTGAGGTGGCATGCCTGCTCTCAAAGACTGCTGAAGATCAAGCCCACTTGTGGCATCGTCGTTTGGGCCACACAAACTTGAAGAATTTGAACAGACTTGCAAGAGGAGGACTTGTCAAAGACCTTCCAATCAGAGAGTTTGTTGTCAAAGATAAATGTATGGCATGTGCTAAGGGGAAGCAACACAAACGACCCCACAAGCCCAAATTCTTCTCCAGAATTACCTCAGTGCTCGAATTGCTTCATATGGACCTATTTGGTCCAGTCAGTATGTTAAGTTTAAACCGTTGTGCATTTTGTCTTGTTATAACTGATGACTTTTCTCGTTTTACTTGGGTATTTTTCTTAGCCAGGAAATATGAGGTACCAGAGATCTTGAAAGCATTCATTAATGTGATCGAGAACAAGTTGAATCTGAGAGTCAAATCCATTCGAAGTGACAACGGTACAGAATTCAAGAATCAGGTGTTAGATGAATTCTGTAAGAGGAAGGGGATTGAGCATCAGTACAGTGCACCATATACTCCACAACAGAACGGTGTCGCAGAACGGCGCAATCGGACACTGATAGAAGCTGCACGTACGATGTTGTGTGACTCAAAGCTTCCCACAATGTTTTGGGCCGAAGCCATCAACACAGCCTGTTATGTACAAAACAGGGTTCTCATCAACAAACGGCATCAGAAGACTCCTTACGAGATTGTTCATCATGACAAGCCCAAAATAGGGCACCTTAGGGCTTTTGGATGTCTTTGTACTGTTTTGATTAATTCTGACCTACCTAAATTTGCTGCTAAATCAGATGAATGTTATTTTGTAGGTTATTCTGCTAGTTCAGCATACAGGGTTTACAACAAGAGAACCGCAATGGTGATGGAGTCAAACAATGTAGATTGGCTTGAAGAGAATCCATCAGATGGAGGAACTGGTCCAGCACAAGCCTTTGACTACAACCAGTTTTTCATACCATTCAGGCTGGATCCAGTAGCTGCAGAGGAACTGTTTGAAGATGTTGTTGCAGGACCTTCAGTGACCATAACCCCTGTAACAGTGGTTGCTGATGATGTACCAAGAGATGAGCCAGTTCCAGAACAACCGGCTGAGCCGTCTGAATTAAATTCACGTGAACCAGCTCCTGCAGCAACAGAAACCGAACAAGAACAAGAACATGTAGCAGAAGAGAGTAGTGATGAAGAACCAGTACAAACAGAGCTCCCCACAGAAATCCCAGTACCAGCAACTTCTGAGACACGAATTCACAAGTATCATCCGCTGGAAAACATCATTGGTCCACTTGCATCCGGAGTAATAACCAGAAGTACATCGGGAAACATTAACCACTGCATGTATTCCTGTTTCATTTCTCAGATCGAACCATCAAATATCTCAATGGCTCTGCAAGATCCAAGCTGGGTTGAAGCAATGCACGAGGAATTGAATCAGTTCTCCAAGTTACAAGTGTGGAGATTAGTGGAGAAGCCAGTCGACAAGAAGGTCATCACAACGCGATGGCTGTACAAAAATAAGAAAGATGACAATGGGGTGATTGTCAGAAACAAGGCTCGACTAGTGGTTCAGGGGCATAAGCAGATCGAGGGAATAGATTATGATGAGGTGTATGCTCCAGTTGCCAGGTTGGAGGCAATTCGAGTGTTCTTGGCATATGCTTCATACATGAACTTCACAGTATACCAGCTGGATGTCAAAACAGCATTCCTTTATGCTGACATGGATGAAGAAGTTTATGTTCATCAGCCTCCAGGGTTCATAGACGAAGAACATCCCTACCATGTGTACAAGTTAGACAGAGCATTGTACGGACTACATCAAGCACCAAGGTCCTGGTACAAAACTCTGACTGATCACCTCTTAGCACACGGGTACATCAGAGGGATTGTTGATCAAACGTTATTCAGAAAAGAGGTTGGCAGTGACATAATCATGGTGCAAGTATACGTGGACGACATCATATTCGGGTCCACGAATGATGATTTGTGTAAAGAGTTTGAGCAGGTGATGAGAACTAAGTTTGAAATGAGTCAAATGGGAGAGATGGAATTCTTTTTGGCGTTGCAAGTAAAGCAGAGTGACTCCGGCATTCTCGTACATCAAGCAAAGTACGTGACTGAAATTTTGGAAAAATACAAGATGCATGAGTCCAAACCAGCAGACACTCCAATGGCAGCTCGTCCACTTCTTACCAAAGATCCAGAAGGGCAATCTGTCAATGAACATAACTATCGCTCGATGATCGGGTCTTTGATGTACCTCACAGCAAGTCGTCCCGATATAATGTTTGCAGTGTGCCAATGTGCACGTTACCAAGCTAACCCTAAACTCTCACATCTTTCCGCTGTTAAACGAATCTTTAGGTACCTAAAGGGCAGGCCTCGGCTTGGACTTTGGTATCCTAAAGATTCAGGTTTTAAATTGTATGCTTTTTCTGACAGTGATTATGGAGGATGTGAACTTGACAGGAAATCAACGTCAGCAGGTGCACAATTTCTTGGTGACAGACTAGTGTCATGGCAAAGCAAGAAGCAGCACACTGTGTCCACAAGCACAGCCGAGGCTGAGTATGTTGCAGCATCTGCCTGCTGCTCTCAGGTGGTTTGGTTACAACATCAGTTGCATGACTACGGTTTGAATTTCTTTGACTCTACCATTTATTGTGATAATTCTGCTGCATTACAAATTGTCAAGAACCCTGTCCAGTTTTCTAAAACAAAGCATATTGAGATCAAAATTCACTTTATTCGGGACTGCTATGAACGCAGATTGATACACTTGGAACAGGTTTCGTCGGACGAGAATGTGGCAGACATGTTTACCAAACCCCTTCCCAGAGCCAACTTTGAAATGTGCTTGAAAGGCCTTCGTATGATTGCCTTTGACGAGCAAATCTGACACCTCAACTTTTTGTACACTTGACGTTTATTTTTTCTCTTTCTTTCTTTTTGGTTTGATTTATTTAAAAAAAAAAAAAAAAAAAAAAAAAAACAAATAAATAGTGTCAATTTCTGTCTTATGGTATGAAAAAGATTAAAAAGCAAGGGGAAGGAAAATGAGCAACATCATATGATGTCTTTTAAATTTTGTTCATGAGTTTCTGGTTTTGTTTGATTAGGTTGGGAAATGAAATAAATTTCCAGGCGTTTGGTGGCTGACACGTGTAAGGTGGATGCGAAAAGCAGCGTCTCTTGGTTGATGTGCTCGGTAGGCTCAGCTGTAATTGATAAAAAGGTATGTCTAGTCACTACATTTGAAGATAACGTATGATGCCTGATAGGAAGCACACACTTAGGTTAGTACTGTTTTCATTTGACTGTTTGTTAGGAGTCCTGAGACACACGCCCGAGTACTGGGTACTGATGCTATGCTCAAAATTCCCATCCCCTCTGCTTTGCGTGAGCAATGACCTGGGGATGTTGTACGTGAGTCAGGCCTCCTTTGTTCGGCGATGGCTGAGACCTGGAGACTCCCTGATCCACGTACCTCTTAGATCACATTGTATAATATTAAAACCAAAAAGATGCCAAAGCGCACAAATCAAAAGAGACCCTCAAGTGTCCAAAACCCTGAAAGCCCTGTCACTGATGAGAGCGTTAATAAAAATGTCTCAAAAATTCAGTTGACGCTGTATATTATCCTCAAAAATCCCCGTGATCTATTCTTTCTTTTCTCAACCCAGTCTGGAGCATGGTGTTAGGCTTAGGAAAGGTGTCGTGAAAAATGTCATGGGAAATCTGATAAACTTGATGAAACGTACAAAATGTACCTAGGACGTATGTGTGTGGATTTAAGGGCGTTCATAACTAATTAAACCCAAAAGATAAATAAAGTGACAGTCTGCATGAGTAAGAGAAAGCGGCATGAGTTTAGAAAGGACAACTATACCGGCAATCACCAGAGCATGTGAAGTAGCTGAAGCTGAAAAGGGTTCCTCAGCTTCAGACAGTCGGGTTTGATCCCTAACACACCTATCACTTAAAGCCAGGTATGTACAGTATGGGTTATTGCTTCTGTGTGGTTATGTGGTATTTTATTTTATTTTATCTTGTTCTATTTTATTTCTATTTTTAGTTTTATTTTTTTTATTATTTTTGTTCTTAGTTAATTTATTTATCTCTGAGGTGTCGGGTTTAAATCTCTCGGGCATAATCTGAGGGGAAACATGAAATTTTATTTTGGTATTTAACCGAAAAAGCTTAATGTCAACCGAAAAGGGTTAAGGTTGTTTCTATTTAAGGTTTGGGGTTGAGGTTAGATCAAATTCAAAAGGATAGGGGCCTAAATGTAATTTTTTTTAATAAAACCGATCCCCACTCCCCTTTTCCTTTCTCTCTCCACGTTCTCAAACCCTAAAACCCCTCCCTCTTCTTCGCCGGTTCACCATCACCACCATCCACTCACCTTCCGGTCGCAACCACCGCAATCCGACAACACCACGGTAATCCCCATTGAAAACCGACCCACCCTCTCTATTTTTAGCTCCAACCGCCGCCTGCAACCACCTCCGCCATCGCCGCCTCTTGCCGCCGCTGCCACTCTCGTTTCCGGTGATTCCGGCCGGCGATCGTTGATCCGAGTGGACCGTCGTGCTCGGTTTTTCGTTCCCAAGCCGTTCCACGTGTCAATTTTGCTTGCATTGCGCTCATGGGTCCTAGAATCAAGCACGTTGCCAAGAAACCTAAGTTGGTCACAAGGTATGTGAATTATTTTTAAGATTAAGGGCTCGGGAATGGTTGGAACAGTCCCCATATGGTGCGACTAAGATAGATTGAACTGTTTTTCTATGCTTGAGTGTTATTTGAAGAATTTGCAGGTTGAAAGTTGTTAAAATCTGGGTTTTCGATCAAGGTATAGGGGGTTTTCGGGTGGTATACTTACCTCTCGATGCCTGCATGCCTGTGATCGATGATTGGACAGCCCTTGATCGTTTTCGGTTACGCCGAAAGGCTTTTCGGAGATGATCTAGGGGTATTCGATCGAAACTCTGACGAAAATCTGGGTTTTCGACTAAGATCTAAGGTTTTCGATCAGGACATTGTGGTTTTCGATCCTAAATCTTGGTTTTAGTCATTACGTAAGGTTTTCATCAGTATAGATGTGCTTTTCGATCGAAGTTACTGGGTTTTCGATCAGAACCTATGGTTTTCGATCAGCTCCCAGGGATTTCGATCAGACACATCTTGGATTTCGATCGGAACGATTCAATTACACCGAAATTCTGAGGTTTTCGATCACCCTTAAGGGTATTCGATCAGGATTTCGGTCAACCCAAAATCTGGAAAACTCTTGTTTTTAAGCAGTTATGCTGCCCGATTTTTAAGAAAATATGTTTTTGGGAGTTTTGTGAGGGTTTGATTGTAACTAACTATGTTCGAATGTTTGTTGTGTTTGGTTTCTGTCTGGTGTTTGTGATTGCAGGGTTATAGATTTTGCTAAAGGCCACAATCAAGTGGCATATCTCGGTGACCTTCCGTCCATCCATAAGGCAAACTATCAATCACTCATTGATGGTTTGAACCGTTGCTGTTTGAAGTATGCTTTAACTGCCCAGGTGTCAGTATACAAAGAGATAGTGCTCGAGTTCTGGAAGACAGCTGCTGTGTCTGAAGATGGTAAAGCAATTCATGCAAAGATTCAAGGTCACAGTATTGTTCTGACTGAAGAGGTGTTCAGACAAGCACTGAGGTTTGTAGATAAAGCTGAAGATCCTACGGAGTTCAATGATGATCAAGTTCTTACCTGTCTAAGGCAGATGGGATATCTTCTTGACACTCCACCAACTTTCAAGAATTCAGTCCCACCTTATTGGAAGATGCTCATTCATTACTTGCAGAAATGTTTGATTGCCAAGAAGAGCTCAAGTGACCAGTTGAACAGATTGCACACTCATGCTTTGGTTGCTTTGATCAGAGGATGGAGATTTAACTGGTCAAAGGCAGTGTTTGAAGATGTCAAGAATGTTATAGTCAGAGAGGATGAGAAGTTTGCTGCTGTTCCAAGATTCATTCAACTGATCTTGGATTCAAGATATCCTCAGCTGAGAAAGCATGGTGAAATTCTGGATCTGAAACCCATGGGTCCAGATGTATTCTCTCTGATAAACCCCAAGAAGAAGATTGATGAACCAGGATATGTGTTTGGAGAAAAGTTTGGAAATTTTTCAGAAGTTCCACCTCCAGTCAATGCATTTGTGGAGGAAGAACACTCAGCCCCTCCTACACAAAGGGTGGTAACTGATATTCCTGATGATAGTAACTCTTGGGCTGATGAGTTGCCAACTGATGATATTAGGATTGATGCTCTAAGATTTGAAGAAGATGAAGAGCAGCTGGACTATGGTAGCTATCTTGATGATATGCCTGTTGATGAAGGAATGGAAGAGCCTGAAGTCCATGTATCCAAGAAACAGAAGACTACTGAGGAACCTCCCCTGAGTATCTTTCTGAATGAAGATTTGACTTCACAGGCTGTTCATGCAGCCCAACTGATGAAAGAGGCTTTTACATGTGACTCAACCAACCCAGTGAGAAGAAGGGATCCAAGAACCAATCCTCCCAGAGTTGTTCCCTCAAGACAGTCCTCTTCTCAAGGACAGTCCTCATCTGGACCTTCCCATAGCTGACAAGGGAAAGGCAATTGAAACTCCTGAGTACAGATTGGAGAAAGAACTGAAAGCTGAAATCAAGAGGTTGACAGATACCACTGTACATCAGTCTGAAGTGATTTCACAACTTGTTGATACACAGAAAGAACATGAAGCTACTCTGAAGAATCAGAAGAAAGTGAATGATGATTTCACTATCTTAATTGGAGAATTGCAGAAACAAGTTGCTGAACTAAGAGGGAAAAGGCCAAGTAGCTCCAAGAACAAGTACAAAGCAAAAAGATCAAGATCCACAAGGAGGATCAGGTGGTGGAAAAGGTAATGGAGACAGTTCTGAGGCTCCTACTGATAGTAACCCACCTGTGGAAGAAGAGCCTGAGATAGATGCTAGAGAAGTAGATTTCATGACTACTCCCGCTGCTAACAGAGACCATTTATGGGAAGCATCTACTTTTGCTTATCCTCCTGAACGATATCTCATCCAGCTGGGTAAGCACTTTCATGATAAACGAGGAATTACTCAACCTGTGAAAAGCTGGATGTATGATGATGAGAAGCACATGTATGTGGTCAGAAGAGCGGGTGCCAATCCTTTGGAGTACTATAAAGACTGGACCCAATTCTACTCTTGGACCAATGTGGATCTAATTTCTCTGCACAATGCACCATTCTTTAATCCATCTAACAATGATTATGCTGATCATTTCTGGAAGAAATTAGATAAAGCTGTGAAAAGTGGATTCAAGGTGTTTACAGACTTTCCACATCAGTATGCAAAGATGAAGCATTTCAGAGGAGTCTGGGGTCCTGACAAGAAGATATATTGTCACAAGAGATATCCACCTACCAATAAGACCAAGCAGATCCCACTGCCAATGAAGCATCCTGAGGGTTGCCTTTCTGATTTCAAATCTTGGGCTTATTGTAGCTATTCTGGAACTGCTAAGATAATGCGTGAATCAACCACAATGACAGTAATGGAGGTACATGATCTACTGAGGTTTTATGAGGTTGATATTAGGGTGCTGAGCAAGAATCAGATTGCCCATACTGCAGAGGAGGA
Source organism: Deinandra increscens subsp. villosa (assembly GCA_039602395.1). Lineage (NCBI taxonomy): Eukaryota > Viridiplantae > Streptophyta > Magnoliopsida > Asterales > Asteraceae > Deinandra > Deinandra increscens. The sequence continues at coordinate 2,099,401 of JBCNJP010000007.1, forward strand.
GGAGCTGGCTAAGGTCTACACCAAGGGTGTAGCACGCATAATTGAAGAGAAACTCTGGTATTCACCACTTACGGTGAATCATTCAAGACATTTCAGGATGTGATTGGAGGCAACTAATGCTAAAGCCTAGGGGAAGATTGTAAAGACCTAGACTTTGTTAAGGCTTTTGCATTAGTTACTTTTATGGTTTTTGGGCTAATTGTAATGGGTTGGGTTGACATTTATGTTTATTTTTGATGGGCTTATATGGTTTTCGAGTGGGCTTGGGATGGCCGAACCCTTTTAGGGTTATGGAAACTTGTTCCCCACTCAAACCTAGCTCTATAAATACTTGTCCTCTATTTCGGTTTTGGGGTGGTTGAAAGGTAAACGGATTAATCAAGTGTAGACCGAATTCTAGCCCCTAGAATTCGGTATTATTCAAGTGTTCGTGTGTTGTGTGATCATCATTCGGTAACTTTTATCATTTATTGCATTGATATTTGTTTGTTATTTCATTGTTCTTATCGAATCACCTATTGGTTACGGATTCCGCACGTAATCATTAGGTTTGGTACCACGTGAGGAATTGATTGGATCCTTACAGTAACTCAACGAACTTAATCTTAGAGCCTGATTTTGTTTAGTTTTAGCTTGTTATAACTAAGATATGGCCTTATAAAGACAGCCTAACATTCTGTCCAGATTTTAAAAGTCAGTATAATGCACAGTTTTAAGATCAATAAAAGTCAAACTAACTCTTGAATGAAATCAAGACTTAGTAGGTTTTAGAAATGTACCTCTAGATGCCTTCTTTTTCTTTTTTTAGATGAATACCTTCACTAAATCATCAAATCTAGAAAAAAACTCCATTGAACTTCACCTAAAGCTTCATGGATCTTCAAGACTTGAGTTTGTTTGAAAGACAAATGGTAGATGTGGATGGGAGAAAGAAAAATGGCTGCACTTTTTTGAGGAAAGAATGTGAAGAGTGAGATGGGTCTTGGGAAGTGTTGTGGTGAGGTGTTATGCTTAAATGGATGATTAGTGTAGTCTACATAAGTGTAGACTTGCCATGACATCATGTAGGCTTGCTTATTCACCCAAATATATATATATATATATATATATATATATATATATATATTGTAAAATAAATTTTCTTTAATTTTATATATATATATATAAGTGTTATTTATATAAATAAATATGAGACTTTGATGTTTATTAAGTACGAAATTGAAACAACGCAAAGATAATCGTAATTTCATTATTTGTGTTTTGAACCTCGAACTTTCGTCAAACCTCACTAATATTTACTTGTGTTTATGATTATTATTTTCCACAAGCACTATATATGTTTGGTTTTGCTCGAGTTTTCTGATTTAACTAAAATAACAAAAATGATTGGAATATAAATTCGAATTGCGATAAATTTGACATCACAAAATTTTATAATCGGGTCGGGTTAAAATAAATATGGATTGACCGAGTTGTCACACAAAGTGGAGGATAACTTTCGTATTAGCATTGTTGACCTTGAGATTCTTATGGAAAGAGTGGCTAATGGGGTTCTTTTGGAAGGGTGCACATCTCGATCGGTAACTCGACGGGGATCACTACATCATGGAATAAGTTGGTTCATTAGAAGCTTAACATTTTCTTTTGGTGTGCTATTCGTGGGAGGATCACTACACGGGACGCCCTTATCCAGCTAGAATATCACGGTGGACTCTCCGTTATACTCGCTTTGTGAAGATGCGGTTGAGTCAACTAGTCACCTCCTCACCGGGTGTCTGGTGCCGGCCCATGTGTGACAAATGGTGTCAAGGTGGTGCAACATCTCCTCTATCTTTGCCTTTGATTCAATCGACTTACTCCATGTGGTGGAAGAATCTCGGTTCAATAGGAAGATGAAGATGGTCACCTCCTCACCGGGTGTCTGGTCAGCTAGTCACCTCCTCACCGGGTGTCTGGTGCCGGCCCATGTGTGACAAATGGTGTCAAGGTGGTGCAACATCTCCTCTATCTTTGCCTTTGATTCAGTCGACTTACTCCATGTGGTGGAAGAATCTCGGTTCAATAGGAAGATGAAGATGGTGCTCTTTGCGATCATTCTTACTGCGTGTTGGGTTATTTAGAAAGGTAGAAACGAGGCGGTGTTTGACAATAAAAAACATTGTCTCTCGGTGATGTTCAGAGATATCAACTATTTGAGCTTCTTTTGTGTTAAGAGTAGAGGGAAATGAGAAATTTGAATTGAGAGGATTGTTAAGTTTAACATGTAATCCTCTTTTATATTGGTCCTTTTGTCTCACATGCTGCTTGCTAGGGGACTGGTGCTAATGAATATCGCAGTTTAATAAAATACAAAAAGTTCACCAAATTTTATAAATAGTTACTAGACAAAAAATAAAATACAAAGGTAGGATTAATATTAATTTAACTTTTTTTTCAAAACATTGTCTATCTAGTATCCGTCATCATTATTGGGTATCAATTCTCAAATTGTCTCAACCAAGTGTGACTTTTGTTTATTTAACTAATGTTTTTTTTTTCTTCCAAAATAACATGATATATTTCGTCAGAAAGACATTGTATGTGTTTGATAAAAGATAAATGTGTTATTTTAATTAATTCTTTTTTATTATTTCTAACCATTAATAAAATCGTCCAAACGTCAATGGGCCTCGGCTCAATTGGTTGAAGTGAAGTATCAAAAAACATTAAAAATAAGAGGTATTGAGTTTAAGTCTCATACATGACTAAAACATAGAGGTTTTAGCTTAGACCAAAGAGTTCTCTCACATATGGTGGGTCGGTTTCCTTCTGAATGTGGTCTTCGGATCTTGTACCCGGGGAATAGAGATGATCGGATGGAGCTAGTAATCCGTAAGTGATCCAAATTTACCATTAAAGAAAAAGTAAAATCATGTAAGCACCTCAACGGACATATGAAAAAGACGCAGCAAGGGAGAGGCTTCGTTCGTGTGGTGCCCCCACATACATATGTAAAATACATGGCCCGGCCCCTTCTAGCTAGCTAGCTAGGGGCGGTGTGCGCGCCCACATATATATGCTTTGATGCCGATCTCATCGTGATCGTGGCCGCAATATACAATCACAACACATGGTCTTAATTATCACGTTTTAATCACTTATTCAATTCTTAAGGTTTCTTCAATTTTATCAAACTTAGGTTAATCGATAACAAAATTAGATTCGTTACCAATTAACATGTTTATGTAACGAGAGGTTTGTGCCTTAATTTCAAATAGACTTTATGTGAATCATGATGTCAATATCAGCCAGTTACAATAATAATAAAAACACAAAACACGTACACCACTTTTTACAAGGAAGGAAAATGGGAAGAAATGAAATATTTGATTAATTATGAAATGAAATGTGTTATTTCGTTAACAATTATTATTAATTTCAAAAGGAATTCATCAAGAAAATGAAAAACTAAACCAATGAAACTAACAATACCTCAAAGCAACACCACTTTTAATATTACCCAACCAATTACCGCAACAACCCAACCACCTAGGCAGCGGCCGGCGCCGGAGTAAATTTGCAAGGGAAAAGGATGATACACACTCGACGGAGGGCTGGTTACGTAAATAAAACGCGGTGGCGGCGGTGGTGGTGGCGGTTGTTTTACTACAACGGGAGGACAATACTGAGTGACTGGTGGTGGTGGTGGTGGCGGCGGAGGTGGTGGTGGTGATGGACATGGTTGTGGTGCTGGCAGTGACGGTGGCGGCGGCGGAAGTTCGCAAGGGTTTATGCAGGGGCATGATCCACATTTAATCGATGGGTCCGGCAACGGAGGTACCGTATTTGATTCTTGCAAATTGTCGCCGTTGATAGAAGATAGTTGTAATATTGTTGTTATGAGGATTATTATGATGAAAGATGGAGATTGGATTGATGGCTTCATGTTTTCTAATGCTCAAGATCGAGAGATTCAATGGAGAGAAATCAAACTCGTATATATAGACCATGGGAATGAAAATTAATATATATATATATATATATATATATATATATATATATATATATATACATATAAAGATCATGCGAAAACACTTTTTATTGCGAAAACACGTAAACACATATTAAAACCTACATAACTTTTTCATACGTTAATGTTTTTTCATAAAATTTGTACCAAAAGTCTTACAAAGTTGTTATCTTTAATTCTGGAAAAAAGTAGAAAAGAATTAACGTTTCGTGTTTTTTTCGTGTGTTGCACATGTGCATCATTATCATTAGTACTGTACAAAGACGAATTATCATTCGAAAAAACACTCCTTATGTTAAAAACTTATAAAAAACAATAAAATATTTATTGTACTAATGATAACGGTACATAGTGCACATGTGCAACATAGAATAAAAAAATTATAAAATGTTGTTTTTTTTCTTTAGATAAAAAAATAACACAACTATAAGATTTAGGGTGCAATCTCTTATTAAAAAATATTAATGTATACCACACGTACGAGAGTTTTTTTTTGGTGTGATACACATGTGCATCATTAAAAAATACGAAAAAATAACAGAAATATAAGATATATGGTGCGACTTAGAAAAAAAAATTAACTTATGCTAAAAAGTATGAGTTTTTTTTGCTGCACATGTGCATCACACGAAAAAAACCGAAACGTATTAAGAAGTTATAGAGGTTTTATATGTGTTTACGCGTTTTCGCAATATAAGTGTGTTTACGCATGATCCTTCCCCTATACATATATATATATATATATATATATATTGAAAAGTTTATTGTAGACACCTCATAAGTGTAGACACGTAGACATTTTTTTTCACCATTAGATCTCTTGATCTAATGGTTGTGATTAATTTTCTTTTTCCTTTTTTTTCTTTTTTCTCATTAATCAGAAACTTTCACATGTGAATCACATGTAAAAAAGAGTTATTTCACATGTGAAAGTGTCTACAATGAACCTCACCCATATATATATATATATATATATATATATATATATATATATATATATAGGGTGAGGTTCATTGTAGACACTTTCGCATGTGAAATAGCTCTTTTTCACATGTGAAAGTTTCTAATTAATGAGAAAAAAGAAAAAAAGAAAAAAGAAAATTAATCACAACCATTAGATCAAGAGATCTAATGGTGAAAAAGGGTGTCTACCTGTCTACACTTATGGGGGTGTCTACAATGAACTTTTCACTATATATATATATATATATATATATATATATATATATATATATAGGGTAGGGTTATAATACAAAGTACATTTTGCGTGAAAGTGTTTGGATATTATTGTATAGTGTTATCTTTTAATTGTGTTTTGGACAAACATATGACAATCATATAATAGAAAACATCATTCATTGGATTTCAAACACCACCAAACACCATTTATTAAGATTTATTAAAAGGGTATTGTGTTATCCTATAATTATAATTTTTATGAATATATGACCTTTTAAAATGGAAAAAAAACCATGTATAGTGTCATATATTTACATAAAATATAATAAAAAGACAATACTATGCATTAATATCTAACACATCATCCACTTCTTACCCTTCTAACGCAAAATGTACTTTGTATTTTAACCCAACACTATATATATATATATATATATATATATATATATATATATATAAGAAAGTTATTGTACAAAGGATGATTTGCGTGCGAAAGGATCTCGGCTGCTCAACTGCGCGTTTTTTTAATCTGACGACGTTAAATTCACATCTTCAACGTTATTTTACACGCTTAATTAATTAAAAAAAGGACGCGAAGTCTTTAAAAATGTTATTAACGTCTTTTTACCTTTAAATGAAACACGCATACACAACTTTAGTTACGCATAAACAAAAACAACGGAAGCCTTAACTCTTTATACATAAAACACGCATATGTTCAACTTTTTCACGTAATTGAATAAAAATCACTAAGCAAAACATAATCTCATTACGCAAACCAATAACAGAAAAGACACAGAAGATTATCATACATCAAAATGAATGACGAATTTAAACACATCATCATAATCACGCATTTACTCGTTTCTCAACGTAAAGCAATAACTAAGATCGGAACAACAATATAACGCATGTTCATTATGTTAATTACGCAAACATAAAAAATAAAATCCATCTTCATTAGAACCATCTTCAATTCAAAACAACATCGTCTAAACTCCATCAAAATAACCCACAAAATGAAATTACAAAAACATAGAACTAGACAAAGGAAGCAAGGAAATCGATCTTCAAATCAACAT
>JBCNJP010000007.1:2106170-2144833 GCA_039602395.1 Deinandra increscens subsp. villosa
GAAGAAGTCCAAAAACCAGGTCATCCTCTACCCACAAAACTGATTTTTATGCTAACAAAGAGAATCAACCTTTCAAAAAATCAGTCAAAAATAATGAATTTGGTCATACAGGAAAGTTTCAGGAATCTGAAAAGTGGAATGTGAAAAAATCGGTAAACCAAGGGTATAAACCCAAAGGAGTGTACAACAAACACTCAAAGAATTTTGATGAAGCAACAAATGCAAAACCGAATAAATCAAATGTTTACCAAATTCCACAAAAACGGAAACAGGTTCCCAAATGTGAGGAGGACCAAAGTAAACCCAAAGTCAACAGCCCCAAGTCACCCAGTCACACTCAAGTCTGGGTTCTCAAATCTAACTAATCCTTCTATGTATGCAGGAACAGCCAAGGAGGCCTGTCAATAACCTATGGTATGTTGACAGTGGTTGTTCCAGGCATATGACAGGCGACATATCCATCCTTCAAGAACTAGAAAACTATAATGGTGGTCATGTGTCGTTTGCGGGAGGAAAAGGAGGAAACATTTGTCAAAGAGGCACAGTCAAGAACGGCTACCTGACATTTCATAATGTTAATTATGTTCCAGAATTGAAGCACAACTTGCTCAGCGTATCACAAATATGTGACAAAGAATACCCAGTGTATTTCAACAACAAAGAATGCTTAATACTTAAGCCTGGGTACTCCATTCCAGATGATTGGGTGCTAATTCGCACACCCCGCCACGGTGACTCATATGTGTTAAACATGTCAAAAACTCCAACACGTGAGGTGGCATGCCTGCTCTCAAAGACTGCTGAAGATCAAGCCCACTTGTGGCATCGTCGTTTGGGCCACACAAACTTGAAGAATTTGAACAGACTTGCAAGAGGAGGACTTGTCAAAGACCTTCCAATCAGAGAGTTTGTTGTCAAAGATAAATGTATGGCATGTGCTAAGGGGAAGCAACACAAACGACCCCACAAGCCCAAATTCTTCTCCAGAATTACCTCAGTGCTCGAATTGCTTCATATGGACCTATTTGGTCCAGTCAGTATGTTAAGTTTAAACCGTTGTGCATTTTGTCTGGTTATAACTGATGACTTTTCTCGTTTTACTTGGGTATTTTTCTTAGCCAGGAAATATGAGGTACCAGAGATCTTGAAAGCATTCATTAATGTGATCGAGAACAAGTTGAATCTGAGAGTCAAATCCATTCGAAGTGACAACGGTACAGAATTCAAGAATCAGGTGTTAGATGAATTCTGTAAGAGGAAGGGGATTGAGCATCAGTACAGTGCACCATATACTCCACAACAGAACGGTGTCGCAGAACGGCGCAATCGGACACTGATAGAAGCTGCACGTACGATGTTGTGTGACTCAAAGCTTCCCACAATGTTTTGGGCCGAAGCCATCAACACAGCCTGTTATGTACAAAACAGGGTTCTCATCAACAAACGGCATCAGAAGACTCCTTACGAGATTGTTCATCATGACAAGCCCAAAATAGGGCACCTTAGGGCTTTTGGATGTCTTTGTACTGTTTTGATTAATTCTGACCTACCTAAATTTGCTGCTAAATCAGATGAATGTTATTTTGTAGGTTATTCTGCTAGTTCAGCATACAGGGTTTACAACAAGAGAACCGCAATGGTGATGGAGTCAAACAATGTAGATTGGCTTGAAGAGAATCCATCAGATGGAGGAACTGGTCCAGCACAAGCCTTTGACTACAACCAGTTTTTCATACCATTCAGGCTGGATCCAGTAGCTGCAGAGGAACTGTTTGAAGATGTTGTTGCAGGACCTTCAGTGACCATAACCCCTGTAACAGTGGTTGCTGATGATGTACCAAGAGATGAGCCAGTTCCAGAACAACCGGCTGAGCCGTCTGAATTAAATTCACGTGAACCAGCTCCTGCAGCAACAGAAACCGAACAAGAACAAGAACATGTAGCAGAAGAGAGTAGTGATGAAGAACCAGTACAAACAGAGCTCCCCACAGAAATCCCAGTACCAGCAACTTCTGAGACACGAATTCACAAGTATCATCCGCTGGAAAACATCATTGGTCCACTTGCATCCGGAGTAATAACCAGAAGTACATCGGGAAACATTAACCACTGCATGTATTCCTGTTTCATTTCTCAGATCGAACCATCAAATATCTCAATGGCTCTGCAAGATCCAAGCTGGGTTGAAGCAATGCACGAGGAATTGAATCAGTTCTCCAAGTTACAAGTGTGGAGATTAGTGGAGAAGCCAGTCGACAAGAAGGTCATCACAACGCGATGGCTGTACAAAAATAAGAAAGATGACAATGGGGTGATTGTCAGAAACAAGGCTCGACTAGTGGTTCAGGGGCATAAGCAGATCGAGGGAATAGATTATGATGAGGTGTATGCTCCAGTTGCCAGGTTGGAGGCAATTCGAGTGTTCTTGGCATATGCTTCATACATGAACTTCACAGTATACCAGCTGGATGTCAAAACAGCATTCCTTTATGCTGACATGGATGAAGAAGTTTATGTTCATCAGCCTCCAGGGTTCATAGACGAAGAACATCCCTACCATGTGTACAAGTTAGACAGAGCATTGTACGGACTACATCAAGCACCAAGGTCCTGGTACAAAACTCTGACTGATCACCTCTTAGCACACGGGTACATCAGAGGGATTGTTGATCAAACGTTATTCAGAAAAGAGGTTGGCAGTGACATAATCATGGTGCAAGTATACGTGGACGACATCATATTCGGGTCCACGAATGATGATTTGTGTAAAGAGTTTGAGCAGGTGATGAGAACTAAGTTTGAAATGAGTCAAATGGGAGAGATGGAATTCTTTTTGGCGTTGCAAGTAAAGCAGAGTGACTCCGGCATTCTCGTACATCAAGCAAAGTACGTGACTGAAATTTTGGAAAAATACAAGATGCATGAGTCCAAACCAGCAGACACTCCAATGGCAGCTCGCCCACTTCTTACCAAAGATCCAGAAGGGCAATCTGTCAATGAACATAACTATCGCTCGATGATCGGGTCTTTGATGTACCTCACAGCAAGTCGTCCCGATATAATGTTTGCAGTGTGCCAATGTGCACGTTACCAAGCTAACCCTAAACTCTCACATCTTTCCGCTGTTAAACGAATCTTTAGGTACCTAAAGGGCAGGCCTCGGCTTGGACTTTGGTATCCTAAAGATTCAGGTTTTAAATTGTATGCTTTTTCTGACAGTGATTATGGAGGATGTGAACTTGACAGGAAATCAACGTCAGCAGGTGCACAATTTCTTGGTGACAGACTAGTGTCATGGCAAAGCAAGAAGCAGCACACTGTGTCCACAAGCACAGCCGAGGCTGAGTATGTTGCAGCATCTGCCTGCTGCTCTCAGGTGGTTTGGTTACAACATCAGTTGCATGACTACGGTTTGAATTTCTTTGACTCTACCATTTATTGTGATAATTCTGCTGCATTACAAATTGTCAAGAACCCTGTCCAGTTTTCTAAAACAAAGCATATTGAGATCAAAATTCACTTTATTCGGGACTGCTATGAACGCAGATTGATACACTTGGAACAGGTTTCGTCGGACGAGAATGTGGCAGACATGTTTACCAAACCCCTTCCCAGAGCCAACTTTGAAATGTGCTTGAAAGGCCTTCGTATGATTGCCTTTGACGAGCAAATCTGACACCTCAACTTTTTGTACACTTGACGTTTATTTTTTCTCTTTCTTTCTTTTTGGTTTGATTTATTTAAAAAAAAAAAAAAAAAAAAAAAAAAACAAATAAATAGTGTCAATTTCTGTCTTATGGTATGAAAAAGATTAAAAAGCAAGGGGAAGGAAAATGAGCAACATCATATGATGCTTTTAAATTTTGTTCATGAGTTTTGGTTTTGTTTGATTAGGTTGGGAAATGAAATAAATTTCCAGGCGTTTGGTGGCTGACACGTGTAAGGTGGATGCGAAAAGCAGCGTCTCTTGGTTGATGTGCTCGGTAGGCTCAGCTGTAATTGATAAAAAGGTATGTCTAGTCACTACATTTGAAGATAACGTATGATGCCTGATAGGAAGCACACACTTAGGTTAGTACTGTTTTCATTTGACTGTTTGTTAGGAGTCCTGAGACACACGCCCGAGTACTGGGTACTGATGCTATGCTCAAAATTCCCATCCCCTCTGCTTTGCGTGAGCAATGACCTGGGGATGTTGTACGTGAGTCAGGCCTCCTTTGTTCGGCGATGGCTGAGACCTGGAGACTCCCTGATCCACGTACCTCTTAGATCACATTGTATAATATAACCAAAAAGATGCCAAAGCGCACAAATCAAAAGAGACCCTCAAGTGTCCAAAACCCTGAAAGCCCTGTCACTGATGAGAGCGTTAATAAAAATGTCTCAAAAATTCAGTTGACGCTGTATATTATCCTCAAAAATCCCCGTGATCTATTCTTTCTTTTCTCAACCCAGTCTGGAGCATGGTGTTAGGCTTAGGAAAGGTGTCGTGAAAAATGTCATGGGAAATCTGATAAACTTGATGAAACGTACAAAATGTACCTAGGACGTATGTGTGTGGATTTAAGGGCGTTCATAACTAATTAAACCCAAAAGATAAATAAAGTGACAGTCTGCATGAGTAAGAGAAAGCGGCATGAGTTTAGAAAGGACAACTATACCGGCAATCACCAGAGCATGTGAAGTAGCTGAAGCTGAAAAGGGTTCCTCAGCTTCAGACAGTCGGGTTTGATCCCTAACACACCTATCACTTAAAGCCAGGTATGTACAGTATGGGTTATTGCTTCTGTGTGGTTATGTGGTATTTTATTTTATTTTATCTTGTTCTATTTTATTTCTATTTTTAGTTTTATTTTTTTTATTATTTTTGTTCTTAGTTAATTTATTTATCTCTGAGGTGTCGGGTTTAAATCTCTCGGGCATAATCTGAGGGGAAACATGAAATTTTATTTTGGTATTTAACCGAAAAAGCTTAATGTCAACCGAAAAGGGTTAAGGTTGTTTCTATTTAAGGTTTGGGGTTGAGGTTAGATCAAATTCAAAAGGATAGGGGCCTAAATGTAATTTTTTTTAATAAAACCGATCCCCACTCCCCTTTTCCTTTCTCTCTCCACGTTCTCAAACCCTAAAACCCCTCCCTCTTCTTCGCCGGTTCACCATCACCACCATCCACTCACCTTCCGGTCGCAACCACCGCAATCCGACAACACCACGGTAATCCCCATTGAAAACCGACCCACCCTCTCTATTTTTAGCTCCAACCGCCGCCTGCAACCACCTCCGCCATCGCCGCCTCTTGCCGCCGCTGCCACTCTCGTTTCCGGTGATTCCGGCCGGCGATCGTTGATCCGAGTGGACCGTCGTGCTCGGTTTTTCGTTCCCAAGCCGTTCCACGTGTCAATTTTGCTTGCATTGCGCTCATGGGTCCTAGAATCAAGCACGTTGCCAAGAAACCTAAGTTGGTCACAAGGTATGTGAATTATTTTTAAGATTAAGGGCTCGGGAATGGTTGGAACAGTCCCCATATGGTGCGACTAAGATAGATTGAACTGTTTTTCTATGCTTGAGTGTTATTTGAAGAATTTGCAGGTTGAAAGTTGTTAAAATCTGGGTTTTCGATCAAGGTATAGGGGGTTTTCGGGTGGTATACTTACCTCTCGATGCCTGCATGCCTGTGATCGATGATTGGACAGCCCTTGATCGTTTTCGGTTACGCCGAAAGGCTTTTCGGAGATGATCTAGGGGTATTCGATCGAAACTCTGACGAAAATCTGGGTTTTCGACTAAGATCTAAGGTTTTCGATCAGGACATTGTGGTTTTCGATCCTAAATCTTGGTTTTAGTCATTACGTAAGGTTTTCATCAGTATAGATGTGCTTTTCGATCGAAGTTACTGGGTTTTCGATCAGAACCTATGGTTTTCGATCAGCTCCCAGGGATTTCGATCAGACACATCTTGGATTTCGATCGGAACGATTCAATTACACCGAAATTCTGAGGTTTTCGATCACCCTTAAGGGTATTCGATCAGGATTTCGGTCAACCCAAAATCTGGAAAACTCTTGTTTTTAAGCAGTTATGCTGCCCGATTTTTAAGAAAATATGTTTTTGGGAGTTTTGTGAGGGTTTGATTGTAACTAACTATGTTCGAATGTTTGTTGTGTTTGGTTTCTGTCTGGTGTTTGTGATTGCAGGGTTATAGATTTTGCTAAAGGCCACAATCAAGTGGCATATCTCGGTGACCTTCCGTCCATCCATAAGGCAAACTATCAATCACTCATTGATGGTTTGAACCGTTGCTGTTTGAAGTATGCTTTAACTGCCCAGGTGTCAGTATACAAAGAGATAGTGCTCGAGTTCTGGAAGACAGCTGCTGTGTCTGAAGATGGTAAAGCAATTCATGCAAAGATTCAAGGTCACAGTATTGTTCTGACTGAAGAGGTGTTCAGACAAGCACTGAGGTTTGTAGATAAAGCTGAAGATCCTACGGAGTTCAATGATGATCAAGTTCTTACCTGTCTAAGGCAGATGGGATATCTTCTTGACACTCCACCAACTTTCAAGAATTCAGTCCCACCTTATTGGAAGATGCTCATTCATTACTTGCAGAAATGTTTGATTGCCAAGAAGAGCTCAAGTGACCAGTTGAACAGATTGCACACTCATGCTTTGGTTGCTTTGATCAGAGGATGGAGATTTAACTGGTCAAAGGCAGTGTTTGAAGATGTCAAGAATGTTATAGTCAGAGAGGATGAGAAGTTTGCTGCTGTTCCAAGATTCATTCAACTGATCTTGGATTCAAGATATCCTCAGCTGAGAAAGCATGGTGAAATTCTGGATCTGAAACCCATGGGTCCAGATGTATTCTCTCTGATAAACCCCAAGAAGAAGATTGATGAACCAGGATATGTGTTTGGAGAAAAGTTTGGAAATTTTTCAGAAGTTCCACCTCCAGTCAATGCATTTGTGGAGGAAGAACACTCAGCCCCTCCTACACAAAGGGTGGTAACTGATATTCCTGATGATAGTAACTCTTGGGCTGATGAGTTGCCAACTGATGATATTAGGATTGATGCTCTAAGATTTGAAGAAGATGAAGAGCAGCTGGACTATGGTAGCTATCTTGATGATATGCCTGTTGATGAAGGAATGGAAGAGCCTGAAGTCCATGTATCCAAGAAACAGAAGACTACTGAGGAACCTCCCCTGAGTATCTTTCTGAATGAAGATTTGACTTCACAGGCTGTTCATGCAGCCCAACTGATGAAAGAGGCTTTTACATGTGACTCAACCAACCCAGTGAGAAGAAGGGATCCAAGAACCAATCCTCCCAGAGTTGTTCCCTCAAGACAGTCCTCTTCTCAAGGACAGTCCTCATCTGGACCTTCCCATGCTGACAAGGGAAAGGCAATTGAAACTCCTGAGTACAGATTGGAGAAAGAACTGAAAGCTGAAATCAAGAGGTTGACAGATACCACTGTACATCAGTCTGAAGTGATTTCACAACTTGTTGATACACAGAAAGAACATGAAGCTACTCTGAAGAATCAGAAGAAAGTGAATGATGATTTCACTATCTTAATTGGAGAATTGCAGAAACAAGTTGCTGAACTAAGAGGGAAAAGGCCAAGTAGCTCCAAGAACAATACAAAGCAAAAAGATCAAGATCCACAAGGAGGATCAGGTGGTGGAAAAGGTAATGGAGACAGTTCTGAGGCTCCTACTGATAGTAACCCACCTGTGGAAGAAGAGCCTGAGATAGATGCTAGAGAAGTAGATTTCATGACTACTCCCGCTGCTAACAGAGACCATTTATGGGAAGCATCTACTTTTGCTTATCCTCCTGAACGATATCTCATCCAGCTGGGTAAGCACTTTCATGATAAACGAGGAATTACTCAACCTGTGAAAAGCTGGATGTATGATGATGAGAAGCACATGTATGTGGTCAGAAGAGCGGGTGCCAATCCTTTGGAGTACTATAAAGACTGGACCCAATTCTACTCTTGGACCAATGTGGATCTAATTTCTCTGCACAATGCACCATTCTTTAATCCATCTAACAATGATTATGCTGATCATTTCTGGAAGAAATTAGATAAAGCTGTGAAAAGTGGATTCAAGGTGTTTACAGACTTTCCACATCAGTATGCAAAGATGAAGCATTTCAGAGGAGTCTGGGGTCCTGACAAGAAGATATATTGTCACAAGAGATATCCACCTACCAATAAGACCAAGCAGATCCCACTGCCAATGAAGCATCCTGAGGGTTGCCTTTCTGATTTCAAATCTTGGGCTTATTGTAGCTATTCTGGAACTGCTAAGATAATGCGTGAATCAACCACAATGACAGTAATGGAGGTACATGATCTACTGAGGTTTTATGAGGTTGATATTAGGGTGCTGAGCAAGAATCAGATTGCCCATACTGCAGAGGAGGAGGAGCTGGCTAAGGTCTACACCAAGGGTGTAGCACGCATAATTGAAGAGAAACTCTGGTATTCACCACTTACGGTGAATCATTCAAGACATTTCAGGATGTGATTGGAGGCAACTAATGCTAAAGCCTAGGGGAAGATTGTAAAGACCTAGACTTTGTTAAGGCTTTTGCATTAGTTAGTTTTATGGTTTTTGGGCTAATTGTAATGGGTTGGGTTGACATTTATGTTTATTTTTGATGGGCTTATATGGTTTTCGAGTGGGCTTGGGATGGCCGAACCCTTTTAGGGTTATGGAAACTTGTTCCCCACTCAAACCTAGCTCTATAAATACTTGTCCTCTATTTCGGTTTTGGGGTTGTTGAAAGGTAATCGGATTAATCAAGTGTAGACCGAATTCTAGCCCCTAGAATTCGGTATTATTCAAGTGTTCGTGTGTTGTGTGATCATCATTCGGTAACTTTTATCATTTATTGCATTGATATTTGTTTGTTATTTCATTGTTCTTATCGAATCACCTATTGGTTACGGATTCCGCACGTAATCATTAGGTTTGGTACCACGTGAGGAATTGATTGGATCCTTACAGTAACTCAACGAACTTAATCTTAGAGCCTGATTTTGTTTAGTTTTAGCTTGTTATGACTAAGATATGGCCTTATAAAGACAGCCTAACATTCTGTCCAGATTTTAAAAGTCAGTATAATGCACAGTTTTAAGATCAATAAAAGTCAAACTAACTCTTGAATGAAATCAAGACTTAGTAGGTTTTAGAAATGTACCTCTAGATGCCTTCTTTTTCTTTTTTTAGATGAGTACCTTCACTAAATCATCAAATCTAGAAAAAAACTCCATTGAACTTCACCTAAAGCTTCATGGATCTTCAAGACTTGAGTTTGTTTGAAAGACAAATGGTAGATGTGGATGGGAGAAAGAAAAATGGCTGCACTTTTTTGAGGAAAGAATGTGAAGAGTGAGATGGGTCTTGGGAAGTGTTGTGGTGAGGTGTTATGCTTAAATGGATGATTAGTGTAGTCTACATAAGTGTAGACTTGCCATGACATCATGTAGGCTTGCTTATTCACCCAAATATATATATATATATATATATATATATATATATATATATTGTAAAATAAATTTTCTTTAATTCTAATATATATATATATATAAGTGTTATTTATATAAATAAATATGAGACTTTGATGTTTATTAAGTACGAAATTGAAACAACGCAAAGATAATCGTAATTTCATTATTTGTGTTTTGAACCTCGAACTCTCGTCAAACCTCACTAATATTTACTTGTGTTTATGATTATTATTTTCCACAAGCACTATATATGTTTGGTTTTGCTCGAGTTTTCTGATTTAACTAAAATAACAAAAATGATTGGAATATAAATTCGAATTGCGATAAATTTGACATCACAAAATTTTATAATCGGGTCGGGTTAAAATAAATATGGATTGACCGAGTTGTCACACAAAGTGGAGGATAACTTTCGTATTACCATTGTTGACCTTGAGATTCTTATGGAAAGAGTGGCTAATGGGGTTCTTTTGGAAGGGTGCACATCTCGATCGGTAACTCGACGGGGATCACTACATCATGGAATAAGTTGGTTCATCAGAAGCTTAACATTTTCTTTTGGTGTGCTATTCGTGGGAGGATCACTACACGGGACGCCCTTATCCAGCTAGAATATCACGGTGGACTCTCCGTTATACTCGCTTTGTGAAGATGCGGTTGAGTCAGCTAGTCACCTCCTCACCGGGTGTCTGGTGCCGGCCCATGTGTGACAAATGGTGTCAAGGTGGTGCAACATCTCCTCTATCTTTGCCTTTGATTCAATCGACTTACTCCATGTGGTGGAAGAATCTCGGTTCAATAGGAAGATGAAGATGGTCACCTCCTCACCGGGTGTCTGGTCAGCTAGTCACCTCCTCACCGGGTGTCTGGTGCCGGCCCATGTGTGACAAATGGTGTCAAGGTGGTGCAACATCTCCTCTATCTTTGCCTTTGATTCAGTCGACTTACTCCATGTGGTGGAAGAATCTCGGTTCAATAGGAAGATGAAGATGGTGCTCTTTGCGATCATTCTTACTGCGTGTTGGGTTATTTAGAAAGGTAGAAACGAGGCGGTGTTTGACAATAAAAAACATTGTCTCTCGGTGATGTTCAGAGATATCAACTATTTGAGCTTCTTTTGTGTTAAGAGTAGAGGGAAATGAGAAATTTGAATTGAGAGGATTGTTAAGTTTAACATGTAATCCTCTTTTATATTGGTCCTTTTGTCTCACATGCTGCTTGCTAGGGGACTGGTGCTAATGAATATCGCAGTTTAATAAAATACAAAAAGTTCACCAAATTTTATAAATAGTTACTAGACAAAAAATAAAATACAAAGGTAGGATTAATATTAATTTAACTTTTTTTTCAAAACATTGTCTATCTAGTATCCGTCATCATTATTGGGTATCAATTCTCAAATTGTCTCAACCAAGTGTGACTTTTGTTTATTTAACTAATGTTTTTTTTTTCTTCCAAAATAACATGATATATTTCGTCAGAAAGACATTGTATGTGTTTGATAAAAGATAAATGTGTTATTTTAATTAATTCTTTTTTATTATTTCTAACCATTAATAAAATCGTCCAAACGTCAATGGGCCTCGGCTCAATTGGTTGAAGTGAAGTATCAAAAAACATTAAAAATAAGAGGTATTGAGTTTAAGTCTCATACATGACTAAAAAATAGAGGTTTTAGCTTAGACCAAAGAGTTCTCTCACATATGGTGGGTCGGTTTCCTTCTGAATGTGGTCTTCGGATCTTGTACCCGGGGAATAGAGATGATCGGATGGAGCTAGTAATCCGTAAGTGATCCAAATTTACCATTAAAGAAAAAGTAAAATCATGTAAGCACCTCAACGGACATATGAAAAAGACGCAGCAAGGGAGAGGCTTCGTTCGTGTGGTGCCCCCACATACATATGTAAAATACATGGTCCGGCCCCTTCTAGCTAGCTAGCTAGGGGCGGTGTGTGCGCCCACATATATATGCTTTGATGCCGATCTCATCGTGATCGTGGCCGCAATATACAATCACAACACATGGTCTTAATTATCACGTTTTAATCACTTATTCAATTCTTAAGGTTTCTTCAATTTTATCAAACTTAGGTTAATCGATAACAAAATTAGATTCGTTACCAATTAACATGTTTATGTAACGAGAGGTTTGTGCCTTAATTTCAAATAGACTTTATGTGAATCATGATGTCAATATCAGCCGGTTACAATAATAATAAAAACACAAAACACGTACACCACTTTTTACAAGGAAGGAAAATGGGAAGAAATGAAATATTTGATTAATTATGAAATGAAATGTGTTATTTCGTTAACAATTATTATTAATTTCAAAAGGAATTCATCAAGAAAATGAAAAACTAAACCAATGAAACTAACAATACCTCAAAGCAACACCACTTTTAATATTACCCAACCAATTACCGCAACAACCCAACCACCTAGGCAGCGGCCGGCGCCGGAGTAAATTTGCAAGGGAAAAGGATGATACACACTCGACGGAGGGCTGGTTACGTAAATAAAACGCGGTGGCGGCGGTGGTGGTGGCGGTTGTTTTACTACGACGGGAGGACAATACTGAGTGACTGGTGGTGGTGGTGGTGGCGGCGGAGGTGGTGGTGGCGATGGACATGGTTGTGGTGCAGGCAGTGACGGTGGCGGCGGCGGAAGTTCGCAAGGGTTTATGCAGGGGCATGATCCACATTTAATCGATGGGTCCGGCAACGGAGGTACCGTATTTGATTCTTGCAAATTGTCGCCGTTGATAGAAGATAGTTGTAATATTGTTGTTATGAGGATTATTATGATGAAAGATGGAGATTGGATTGATGGCTTCATGTTTTCTAATGCTCAAGATCGAGAGATTCAATGGAGAGAAATCAAACTCGTATATATAGACCATGGGAATGAAAATTAATATATATATATACATATAAAGATCATGCGAAAACACTTTTTATTGTGAAAACACGTAAACACATATTAAAACCTACATAACTTCTTCATACGTTAATGTTTTTTCATAAAATTTGTACCAAAAGTCTTAGAAAATTGTTATCTTTAATTCTGGAAAAAAGTAGAAAAGAATTAATGTTTCGTGTTTTTTTCGTGTGTTGCACATGTGCATCATTATCATTAGTACTGTACAAAGACGAATTATCATTCGAAAAAACACTCCTTATGTTAAAAACTTATAAAAAACAATAAAATATTTATTGTACTAATGATAACGGTACATAGTGCACATGTGCAACATAGAATAAAAAATTATAAAATGTTGTTTTTTTTCTTTAAATAAAAAAATAACACAACTATAAGATTTAGGGTGCAATCTCTTATTAAAAAATATTAATGTATACCACACGTACGAGAGTTTTTTTTGGTGTGATACACATGTGCATCATTAAAAAAATACGAAAAAATAACAGAAATATAAGATATATGGTGCGACTTAGAAAAAAAATATTAACTTATGCTAAAAAGTATGAGTTTTTTTTGCTGCACATGTGCATCACACGAAAAAAACCGAAACGTATTAAGAAGTTATAGAGGTTTTATATGTGTTTACGCGTTTTCGCAATATAAGTGTGTTTACGCATGATCCTTCCCCTATACATATATATATATATATATATATATATATATATATATATATATATTGAAAAGTTTATTGTAGACACCTCATAAGTGTAGACACGTAGACATTTTTTTTCACCATTAGATCTCTTGATCTAATGGTTGTGATTAATTTTCTTTTTCCTTTTTTTTCTTTTTTCTCATTAATCAGAAACTTTCACATGTGAATCACATGTAAAAAAGAGTTATTTCACATGTGAAAGTGTCTATAATGAACCTCACCCTATATATATATATATATATAGGGTAGGGTTATAATACAAAGTACATTTTGCGTGAAAGTATTTGGATATTATTGTATAGTGTTATCTTTTAATTGTGTTTTGGACAAACATATGACAATCATATAATAGAAAACATCATTCATTGGATTTCAAACACCACCAAACACCATTTATTAAGATTTATTAAAAGGGTATTGTGTTATCCTATAATTCTAATTTTTATGAATATATGACCTTTTAAAATGGAAAAAAACCATGTATAGTGTCATATATTTACATAAAATATAATAAAAAGACAATACTATGCATTAATATCTAACACATCATCCACTTCTTACCCTTCTAACGCAAAATGTACTTTGTATTTTAACCCAACACTATATATATATATATATATATATATATATATATATATATATAAGAAAGTTATTGTACAAAGGATGATTTGCGTGCGAAAGGATCTCGGCTGCTCAACTGCGCGTTTTTTTTAATCTTACGACGTTAAATTCACATCTTCAGCGTTATTTTACACGCTTAATTAATTAAAAAAAGGACGCGAAGTCTTTAAAAATGTTATTAACGTCTTTTTACCTTTAAATGAAACACGCATACATAACTTTAGTTACGCATAAACAAAAACAACGGAAGCCTTAACTCTTTCTACATAAAACACGCATATGTTCAGCTTTTTCATGTAATTGAATAAAAATCACTAAGCAAAACATAATCTCATTACGCAAACCAATAACAGAAAAGACACAGAAGATTATCATACATCAAAATGAATGACGAATTTAAACACATCATCATAATCACGCATTTACTCGTTTCTCAACGTAAAGCAATAACTAAGATCGAAACAACAATATAACGCATGTTCATTATGTTAATTACGCAAACATAAAAAATAAAATCCATCTTCATTAGAACCATCTTCAATTCAAAACAACATCGTCTAAACTCCATCAAAAGAACCCACAAAATGAAATTACAAAAACATAGAACTAGACAAAGGAAGCAAGGAAATCGATCTTCAAATCAACATAAACTTTTATCAGCTGCATGATCTTCCAAATAGCTTGAACCTGGTCTTCGTCAGCTATCCTCAGGTCTGCCAAAAACAAAACAGAAATATCACGCAATGACGAAGTTCATTATAGACACCCCATAAGTGTAGACATGTAGATACTTTTTTCACCATTAGATCTCTTAATCTAATGATTGTGATTAATTTCTTTTTTCCTTTTTTTCTCATTGTTCATAAAACTTTCACATGTGAAAAAGAGCTATTTCAAATACAAAAATGTCTACAATAAACATCACCCTATATGGGAAGGAGGGGTTATGATTTTTGTACAAAATATTAATGAAATGGAAACCAAAATATACATGTTAAAAATTGAATTTCTAAAAATACATATACTTTTGTAGAATGTACTAGGTAATATACAAAATTATTCACTATCACGTATCATTTTCATATTCACTCTCATAAAAAAGATTCACCTTTCTTTCCCTATTTAATATGAATGATGACTCATATTTATATTAATAATTTTAAATAATTAAAATTATATATCAAAAATATAAATCTTATTTTAATTTTTTCTTAAAAAATTAATAAATCATAATAAGATTTCAATTATATCTTATCTTAGCATATAATTTTAAAACTATTAAATCTTCATTAGTGTTTTATTTATAATTTTAAATATTTATTATTTCTTATTTCATGGGTGTATACTCAAAAACTTTTATTATTTCTTATACATTTATGTCTAAACTTATGTTCAAAAAATATAATAATAATTTTATATAGAGTTATTAATTATTATTATTTAAGACATCATATTTAATACACAGGTTGGTATCACCAATTTTGACGTATAAAAATTGATTTAAACGAACAAATAAGGAAATCTCAAATACTATTTCGCTAGCTTTCACGAATATGCATACAAAAAATAAGGCAAGTCTTAGCCTTCACGAATATGCATATAAAAAAGAAGGTTGATAAGTGCTAGCATAGCCATCTCTTTTTCAAGAGCTTATGATGTGCTCGGAACGACACTAAAAACACTAATAAAATAGACCTAAACCAAGACCTAAGACACACCTAATTTTACCGAAATAACCTAAACCGAACCGAACCCTAAGGCAGTGAACCTGTCGGATTATAGTAAAGCTGAGGTAAGACCGGAATATCGAACCTATGACACTCTAATAACAAGACTTAACATCAGACCTAGAAAATGGAAATACTGAGAAATTTGGGTTTTTGATTTGAAATTGATTTGACTAAAAGTAACTAACACTAGCAAACGACAGCAGAGCAAACCTTAAGGAAAATACCAAATGAGAGAGGACACCACCCAGACCTCGAATCCCAATTAACATCTATAACCTCACCTGACCTTGACAATTCTGATGGAGCCTAGTTCACCTTTTAAGTCCTTCCTAGTACTTGTTTCTAACGCCCGAACAGGAGTTCACCTTTTGGGTACTTCCTACCTCAGCTAAACCTAACCACCCTCGAATCTAATCTAAGGCACCCTAGGCTAACAGGAGCTACCATTAACCAACTGTAACGACTCGGAATAGCAAGTTAGACAGTTAACCTAGGGAATTTCCTTATGGGACAACTCGATCCTAAGCAATTAACCAACCCGACTACCCAATAGCTATCACCCTTTTAAGTCTATTTAGCTAGCAACACACAAGATCAAAATCACCAAATATCAACTAAACCTATGACTACAATTAAGCAATCATGTTAAAGTGCAAGAATAACCCACAAGTTAACTACTTTACCCAAACCGGAAGACATCCGCAAGCAATGCAAGATCTAGTTAATAACTAGTAACCTAAATCATGTACATAGATGCATCATCACAGAAAGTTAACAAAATTTAATAGAAAACAAACATCAATCAAATTGTCAACGTCAAATACGATAATAAATATCAAAAGATCATCACAACGGTCTGGGTGGTGGTATTAATTTAGCCAACCACCATGGTCATAGCAAAATCACAGAAAAAGTCGGAAACTTTAACTAAAAACATAGTTGTGGACTAAACGAATACAAGAAACAAAGATCAAGAACGAAACCGGATTGCGAAATTGGTTGACTTTATGTTCTCGGATCGATCTTCACTCGATTCTACTTTCTTGGCCTCTGAATATCGTCTCTAGACTCGTCTCTAATCGAACACAGGTGCAGAATGCCGAGTGCAAACCCTAAAAGTCGAATTTATATCGAGTAGGCTGAGTTTGAGGAATTTATAGTTACTAGCGTATCGCCTACTGCCCAAAACATCCCAGGCGATACGCCTGGGACTTGCTACGCGACAGAATAGTCGGTCAAACCGACTTAAAGCCTTCGTTGACTTCCTAGTTGCTCGCGTATCGCTTGCAGATCCTCTACCGCAGGCGATACGCCTGGCACTCGACTTTCAGCACTTCTCGTATTTTTCTCCTTTAATCATGTTATCTTCAAACGTGGCCTCGGGACTTCACCAAACTGTAAAATGACTCAAAATATTAGACAAACACATAAGAACTCAAACATAGGCAAAACAATATAAAATAGACACAAAACGACTCACACTGACTCAAAAACATAACAAAAGACTTAGAAATTAAGGATGTGTTTGCAACACATCAGCTTAGCTTACTATTTAACATGTCATATTTATA
Organism: Deinandra increscens subsp. villosa; assembly: GCA_039602395.1. NCBI lineage: Eukaryota > Viridiplantae > Streptophyta > Magnoliopsida > Asterales > Asteraceae > Deinandra > Deinandra increscens. The sequence continues at coordinate 2,123,261 of JBCNJP010000007.1, forward strand.
ATACTCGACACATGCTCCCACATGTTTTTCTAAGAATTTTTGTGAAAGCTAATATCATCATTTTTAGCCGGCTGATGGGTATTTAACATGTTGCCATTTTAAGTGATGTGTATATGTAGGCTATAAAAATATGTGTATTTTTTGAAAATTAAAAGGTTAAATGTGTATTATGGTTATTTTCCCTTAATTAAAAATTGCAATAGCCCTCAAGGATAACTTGGTTGTAAAATAATGGTTTTCAACTAAAAGCTTATAACTTTAAATTTTACAAGGTGTAGAGTGATAATTTTAACCGTTAATTTTTTTTTTAATATTACAATGAAATAGATGGTATTATGGGGCAATTACATTGGTTTTTATGTCTTGTAAGTAGTTTGGGTTTAAGTCTCAAAAATAAACATTAATTATGAAAAGGATACTTTAGAATAATCGGTGTAATTGTATATGTCCCTCTTTAAACTTGAGAAGTTATATATCTTTTTAAAGAACGTTTAAAGAACATTATACATTATGCATTAAAAATTTGTGTTTTGAAGAAACATCCAATTTTTTTTTTTCAAAGTAAGGGAATATATGTAATATTGCAATTCCCCTTAAAACATCTATATTTTAATGTTTGTTTTTTTCTAAAAGATATATTGCACGAAAACACCAATATCACCTTAATAATTTTAAATAAAAAAGTGATAAAAATGAATTTATATTCATCTCTCATGAACTTCAAAATTTTTATATATAATTAAATTAATTTTGTATTTATATAACTTACACATATGTATATATATTATGTGTATGTCATGTATGATTTATATTATACACCCTTAACTTAACTTGAAACATACGTAGCTTACACATAACTTAATCACATAGGGACAGTGTTCTATAATAAACATCACCTTATAATGCATTTATGCATCTATACAGAGAATTCACGAGTTAGAATATCTCATAATAATCTACATAAAAAAAATATAAGTGAATATGGCAAACATAGGCGAAGCTTTCATTGGGACCCGGGGGGGGGGGGGGGGGGAGGCGCCCCCTCGGTTTTTTCGTCCAGAATTATCTATATCCACGATTTTATGTAAAAAAAGTTATATGTATTGAGTATACAGAAAAAACTATGCAACAATGTTGAAATTAAAAGCCCTGGTTAATGTGATACTTAGAGCATTCACAGCCCACCCCCCATAATATTATGAGATAAAACCCTAAAAATTAGGTTTTAGTTGTAAGTGGTTGTGAGTAAGGAGATAGTAAAAATTACTGTTCATTACTATATTTGATGAAAAAACTGGTGATTGCTTAAAATTTGGAGTTTTGTGTGATTAAAAGAGAGAAAATGTAATGATGAGAGTATAAAAATGTATTATTTAATTGTGTTTGTGAGTGAAAGAGAGAAAAAAAATAATGATAAAAGTATACTATTTCACTCACAAACACAATTAAATAATACATTTTTATACTCTTATCATTACCTTTTCTCTTTCTTTCAATCACACAAAACTCCAAATTTAAGCAATCACTAGTTTTTTCATCAAATATAGTGATAAACAATAATTTTTACTATCTCCTTATTCACAACCACTTACAACTAAAACCTAAATTTTAGGGTTTTACGTCACAATATTATTGGGGGGGGGGGGGGGGGGCTGTGAATGCTCTAAGTATCACGTTATAAAAAATTAAATACCTAAATGCAAAGATGTGAAACTAACACTCAAACCAATTCAACGCTATAAAAAACTATTTTAAAAAATTATACTTTTAAAAATTAGTAAGATTATGCAAGAAAAATATATGAACTTATCACGACTCGGTTATAAATAATTAATAAAGTATCTATAATTTAACCACAAGAAATTATATATTATATATTTTATTTAAACCCAATTGATTACAGTAAATTAAAGGAATTAATTATTTAATTAAAAATAGGAAAAATAATAAAACCACTGAGTCTAAAATGATAAATAGTTCCAATTTTATTTTCTGGATATAGGTATATAATAATTTCCACACCCACTAGCTTAGCCAAGTGACAAAAGTGTATGACCTTTTATCAAGAGATTTTGGGTTCAAGTCTTACTTGTAACAAAATAATAAAAAATAAGGGTTACAAGTTGAGACATGGGGTTTTTTCACCAGTAGTGAGTTTCCTCCTGATGAGAATTAGAGATAATCGGGTGTGTGATGTAATGTCCCCGTCAGTTAATAATTTGCATTCATTCTTTAATTAATGTAGGAGAATAAATAAAGACTAACGATTCAATATGTAAAATTCGTTTGTTTTCAACTATTATTTGGTAGTTCTTGCTTGAACCAGATTAATTTCCATTCATGCTTTCTCTAAAATTGTTTGGTAAGTTAGTTTAAAAGATAATAAGCTATTCGTTTTATTTTGCTCATATTTACGGATAGTTTTATGGTAAAGTGTTGACTATTTGACCAAAAGGTTATCAGTTTAAATCATATGAAGTAAATGTTTGATTATTTAACCATTCAAAATAATAATAATAAGAAGAGAAAACATGTTAAAATTAACTGCCAGTTCTTTCTGCCTAAAAAAAAAAACCCTCAAGATCATTATTATTTAGAACGCCTTTCAAAATAAAAAGATATGTTATAAGGAAATTTTCCCTAAGTATATTATACTCGGTTTTAATTGGTCCAGTGTCACTATTTAGTGGTTGCCACATGGCAGCCAAGATATAAATTTTGTTTTTTTTTATCAACACACAACATTTAGCATAGAAATTGGTGGCATAACCGGTAGAGTCATGTAACATAACATTTAGGTACTAGGTTCGATACTATAAGCGTTTGCCTTCTAATTTTAACGTGTCCAGTCACTACTAGAAAACTGGGCATTTGCGACCGTCATTTCGGTCGCAAACCGGTCGCAATTGCCCTTTTGCGACCGGCTTGCGACCGAAATGACGGTCGCAAATGCCTTGGACGCTAAAGCTCATTTGCGACCGAATTTGCGACCGATGGTCAATTTGCAACTGCTTTTGCAACCGATTAATCGGTCATAATATTTGTGACCGCTTTGCGACCGTATCTTTTTGCGACCGGGTTGTAACCGGTTTGGGTTGCGACCGGGTCGCGACCGGTTTGGCTTGCAACCGGGTTGCAACCGGCTTTTTTGGGACCGAGTTGCGACCTAAATTTGCGACTGTCTTGCGATTGGTCATGTTTTTGCAACGGCTGCTATTGCGACGGGCTTGCAACCGCTTTTAATATTTTTTGCATCAGCTATTGTCACAATTCAAGCTTTTGGCTATTAATCTAAAACATAAATTATATAAACTTTCTAATTGTAGATATAAATTATAACTTCAAATATCCAAAAAGCCGCACATAAAAGTTATAGGCAAATATCCAAGTTGTCCAAAACATTAGAGATATCTTCTAATCGAGGTTTCAAAATAGACCACTAAACATCCAATTTATGCAAACATAGTAAATACCGCGAGATTCAAATTAGCTAGTCGGTTGAACGTTCTGAGGCAAAAGTTTTAATATTGCTTCAATGCTCGCCATTCTTTCATTCATAGTCTCATTTTCTTTTTGCAACTTCTCATTCATAGTCTCCTTTTCTTTTTGCAACTTCTCAACGAGTGCATTCAACCTTTCTATCTACAAATTAATGAAGACCCCCAAACAATGAAAGTAAATATCTCGAAGTGAATTACACTAAACAAATAAATATTGTACAACTAGAATGTTGACTTTAGTAAGCAAGAAGATGGGATATGAATTTAGATACAAAATAGATATGTGCACTGACAATATATTAAAACTAACCAAAGGCTAGCAGGAAGCCTATTTTCAACATATGTGTATTTTCACAACTAGAAATATCGCACTAAACAGGAAGCCTAATTTCACAAACAAATATATATTAAAGACAACCAAAGTGGCCACCAAAACAAGGACCACCAAGATCAGCTAGGGAATGACACCAACAGCCCAGCAGCAATCTAAAGCTCTACTTCCAGCATACAAGGAACCCCATTTTCAGCAGCCAAGGAAAATCTCACAGAACAAAACCCCACCTTTGATTACACCGATCACAACTTCTTTCTTGTTCTTATTTTTCCCATCAGGATTCAAGTCACTTTAAGCCTATTTAGTTCCTCTTTTTCTAACTTCTGTTTTTTTTAATCCATCCTCACATTTATTTACTAGTGATTTCATAATCCAACATACCCATTATCATCTTCATAACAATCGCATAAATAACAGTCACAAACTCAACTATTAAAACCTGAATTCTTATTAATTCTTTTGCTGGACTAGAAAATTAAGTCATAAATAACTAGACAACCAGTGAAAATGTAAATAAATTTTGACGAACTGGGTAAGTTTTTTTTAACCATGTATGTGTTTACTGGGCAAATTGGTGCACATATACTTATAAAATAATCAATAAGGACCTTTACTAATGCATACATCAATCAAAGAACCACTTTTTTATACCCTAGATCCAATACTAAACAGAGTTATACCTATGCAGTGCAAGTGTTTACAAGACAGAAGTATATAACAATTACATTGCGTGAGATGAATAAACATACCTCTGTTTCATCTCCCTCGGGTACAAAGGTACTGCTGCTACACAACCCAGAAGGGGTACATGTGATTAAGGCTAATGGATCATTGACATTGCTTAACCCGTACAGTTTTCCTTTATTCTTACCCCCACTAGCTAGCGTCCACAAATCATTGTCAAATTTTGGTTGAATTTGCTGCTCCGCCCCTTGGTACTTCTATGTAAATTGGTCTTCATAGGTATCCTGATTTACAGAAACAAAGAAATTTCTAGTACTATTAGTATTTTATAACTAACATACATTTTGGAAGTGAAGAAGCTTACCAAAGTTTGCCTTGACCCATCATCAACCCACACAATATCATGTTGTTGAACATTGTCTTCTAAATCAATGCCCTCGACCACTAAGTCTAATGGTCGGCTTCCTTTCTTGCAGTGTGACTGCTTCCACATCTCATGAAACTTAGTTACACGCCCAAATGGACAATATTTACATCTACATAAAAAATGGACAATATTGACATATATGTACTTACTGCTTGTAATAGCAACATTTAGATGTTATTCTAGAATTTGGGCTGTTTTGAACCACTGTTTAACACAGGTCATCTTTTGCTCTGCAAATAGGTTTGATATTGAAATTTATATGAATTTTTATAAATGAAACTTGAAAAATTGCAGCAAAATTGTTAAATAACTAAACTTTTGTTTCTATATCTATTAGATCCTTGTAGCGACACCTAGGCGGCTCATTTATTAGAAATGGGTTTTAAGGTTTTGGTTCTTGATGAAGCGGATCATTTATTAGAAATGGGTTTTCACAAAGACATTGAGAAATCGTAGCAGCTGTCCCGAAACAGAGACAAACTTTACTATTTTCAGCCACAGTCTCACCCGAGGAAGCTATGATAAAAATTCGTAAAAACAAGGTGAAATTAACCTGAATCAATATGTTTAACGATGAGAAAAGTAGGATACTATACCTGTATTCTCAGATGAAGAAGATGACCGCTTGATTCCGTTAAGAAGAAGGTGCGATTAAGGATGATTTCGTTTTAGACCTATGAGAGTCGTGATGTTCAGGGTGTTGGTCCGACGTCTTGATTCCGACACACCTTGTATCAAGCTTGATTCCGACGCTAGCGAGCGACAATGTTCATCGTCTTGGTCGAGCTATGAACGGGAGCAACCATGTTTTGGCATCAGATTTGTTTTAGGGCAAAACTCTTTTTCCCCCAAATAAAAGAGACACCGCCAGTAGCGGGAAACCAAAGTGTTTTCCCTCCATAGCCAAAATTAATCCTCAATTCCAACCTTTTTATATAATTTTTTTCACAAATAATAGTTTTCTCATTTTATTGTTAATATTAATCAATAATAAATAATAAATGAATAATAATAGACAAAAATAAACTAGACAATAACAATAACTTGTATATAATTTACTTTTTTTTAATTTTGCAACCGGTAAAAGTCGGTTGCAAATTTTGCAACCGATTTGCGACTCAAATTTTATTTTATTTTTAATTTATTTTTTTCATTATTGTTTTGCCACTGATTTGCAACCGTCTTAAGGCCGTTGCAATTTTCGCGATCGTTTCGCGACGGAATATTGACGGTCGTAAATTTTGCAACCGTATTGCGACTGAACTAATTTTCTTCCTTAATTTTGCAACTGGTATGAGTTCGGTCGCAACTCAGTTGCAAATTTTGTGACTGCACTCTGCGGTCGCAAAATCAGGTCGCAAATGCCCAGTTTTCTAGTAGTGAGTTTCGCTATCTTTTTGTATTTCCATTTTCTTTACGTTATGCGTTAGCAATATAACTATTTTATATATCCGCGTGAGTTCAAACTTAATGTTAAAAGCTCAAGCTCAATGAAGAAGTAAAGTTCAAACACCTCCTTCAATGGTTGAGTAGTTATGTCTAAATTATAACCGATAAAATATGAAAATTTAAAAGTAGAATATGATGATTTCTGAGACAGCCTTTCAAAATAAATATATAAATAAATAAATAAGGCTTAAGAAAAAGAAAAAAAATATATAAGAATTTAGTGGTTGAAAGAGAAGCAATTGAAAAAGAGATGGTGGGAGAATGTGGGAATCATATACCCTTGTAAAGAAGTGATGATCAAAGGCTAACTTGCCTTTCTTATATGCTCATCAAAACCAAAAGAACCTTCCTTTTCCCTTTCCATTATTAATATTCCATTCCAAATTTGTTGAGTATTTGGTTTAAGTGAACAATCTTAATTTTGTTTTTAATCTCTCTTATATTTTATTACTATTTGAATATTTTGTGCTAAATACCATTCGTTTAGATATGCATTCATAAGGAGACGTGTGCCATTAGATGCATATTTATATCTTCTAGTCTATAAAAGATTCAATATGCGTATACTTTACGTTCCATAATATGTAAAGGCAGTATATCCTGAATATATTATTCAAACTTGAGATTTTATGTCATAGCTCTCTCCTCTTTGTGCATATTCATAAAAAAAAACATATCTTAGCTTCACACTCATCTACAAGACACTCCGTAATGTATGAAAATTTAATTTTTCTATTTATATTTAATTAAACCGGATACATGATCAATAGATTGTTATGGGGGCATCATAACACAAAAGCTTTGTTTTTAATTTTAAGTATTTTGTTTTCTTATATTTAATATTATTTATTATTTGATTAAGTTAAATTGTTATTAAAATAACTTGTCTGTTTTTATTAAACATTACTTGTAAGACAATCTTTAACGTTAATGTTCGTCATTCCCAAAAATACTCATAGTCAAAATGCTACATAAGCTTTTTATCCATCCTTCACAATCATTCTCACAAACAGATTTTAGCCCTAACGCTAAAATACGCATTCTTCCCACATACAACCCAATTTTATAATACCATGTGAGATGGAAAAAAAAAGGTGTCGCACGTCCCAACGAACAAGCCCCTAAGTGCAGCCCACAAACACCATGCCCCAATGTTGCATGCCCCACAAACACCATGCCATGTAAATGGACGAACACCTCCATCCCTTGTGATGGAGACTGTCTAAGCAGGGGCGCAACTTAGAATGGGTCAGACCGGGCCCGGGCCCCATTCGTTTTTTCGCTCTGTAGCGTAAATTTATACCCGTTCAATCTAAAATTCTTTTTATATATTTAATCAGGTCCCATCCTTTTCGGCCTCAACCACCTTTCGGCCCAAGCTTCATCACTGAGTCTAAGTATCAAGTGGCAACTTTTGTAGGGGACTATTTGTTGTTTTCTTGTATCTAACACATACTTTGGATCTCTCTAATAAAACTTCATATCACACTTTATGTTTATGAGTGATTCTTAAACCATCATTCATGTTTGTACAAACTAGATCCATATTCCATACTACATAGTCTACATCTATAAGTCCATGGGCCTCATATTGTTATCAGAACATTGGGCCGTGATTTATTAATTCGGTTTATATGATTTGATAAACCCAATATTGAAACTATTATACGTTTAAAGAGGCATGCATATGTTTAAAGAGGAATATTAGGATAATGGAGATCCTAACCACAGCTTTAAAGAGGAATATTAAAACTAGGGTGAAGTTATTATAGGAAGTTTAGTTTAGATAAGAAGGATAAGAAGGAATCATAACCATTAGATCTTTAATTAAATGAAGATCTATAGCCTAAAGTTTTCCTCTGTAGAATTAGAAAGAAAAATTAAAGAAAAAAAACTTTTATCAAATTCCTCTCATTTTTTAGACCTTCATAACTCTTAGATACGATATTATATATATTTTTTTTATAAAAATAACCTCATAAAAATGAGCGTTTTTTATCTTTAAAACGCGTACAATATTATTATATATAATTAATTTTTTTTATTCTTTCGAGGAAAATTGGAATAGAATAATCCCAACTTTTGGGTATTGGCCTACAATAATCCCACTTTTCAATATAACCCACAACGGTCCCAACTTTCATCCAAATTTTTTTTAATGGACCCGGCGTTAACTTTTATTAACACCGTTAAACAAACGATGACATGGCAAGCTGATGTGTATTTTTTATTTTTTTAAAATTCTTTATTACATGTCATTTCCATGTCATATTATGCTTTTAATATCCATTTAAAAAAATCAAGTCAGCTCCGTCCAAATCCTTAAATCGATCGTCGCTCCACCGGCCGACGCTCCGGCAGTCGTTCGATTGCGTCACCGTGTTCATAAACAGTTTCAAATCCTTACATCTCATCTCGATATCCTCCGACGCCCTGTAAATATGCTGAATATACGACTGTAAGATCCTCCGTTTATCCTTCTTCTTCAATTTCAGTACACATAATTATGTTATTCGCATCACTCCCTAAAAAGTAAAACAATATTATATACTATATATTTACAATGTCAGCAAATGTATGTCTTTTTTGGAACAACAATTTCAACATAAATTTCTCCGGTCGCCGGCCACCGAATTCTCCTTACCCCTTTCTTATTTCCTACTTCTCCTCCAATTTCAACATAAATTTATGCGGCCGCCGGTCACCGAGTTCTCCACACAAACATTTTTGTTGTGAAATCATACTCCATTAACGTCTTCTACAAATGTTCATAAGCAAGGTTTTCTGACATTTCTGATAAAATTTTCAAATCCCGGTCACTTCTTATGGGGTTTTTCCTTCTACTGTCTTTTGTAATCTGTGTGTTTGTTTCTGTGCGGTTATTTTTATATCGGACGACTTTGGTTTACCGGTTGAAGTAATGGGGCCACTGGATTAAGGATCGAATTCACCTCCATCAATCGCTCAAAGTTCCAGAACTCAACGAGAACAATCAGGAGAATCTGTTTTATCGCAAGGTTTCTACGTACCTGATTTCTCTATCGACGATTGAAGATTCCGATTTCAAAAACCTCGTCACCGGGACGAAAACGAACGACGTCGTTCTCTGCCTCAATGACGACCAGACCGTTCAGGACACCTTTCTCGGTGCTAGGGTTTCCTGGACGAACAGAGTGGAGAGGATTGATTTAGGGATTTGGATGGAGCTGACTTGATTCTTTTTAAATGGATATTAAAAGCATAATATGACATGGAAATGACATGTAATAAAGACTTTAAAAAAAAACAAAAAATACACATCAGCTTGCCATGTCACACATCAGCTTGCCATGTCATCGTTTGTTTAACGGTGTTAATAAAAGTTAACGCCGGGTCCATCAAAAAAAAATTGGATGAAAGTTGGGACCGTTGTGGGTTATATTGAAAAGTGAGATTATTGTAGGCCAATACCCAAAAGTTGGGATTATTCTATTCCAATTTTCCTTCTTTCGATTGTATCAAAATGTTCAGATCATTGTGTCATTGTGTCAAAATGTTCAGATCATTGAGTCATATTGTGTCAAAAATGTTCAGATCATTGTGTCATATGGTGTCAAAACCCGAAAGAGTAATTTTTTTAATTTTATATATTGCAACAGTATATATACTTTTGACACAATGACACAATGATCTGAACATTGTGTCAAAAATCGAAAGAGTATTTTTTTTAAATTTTTTATATATCAACAATATACGCGTTTTAAAGATTAAAAAATGCTCGTTTTAATGGTGTAATTTTTTTTATAAAAATAATGTCGTATGTGAAAGCTATGAATGTTTAAAAAATGGGGGAAGTTAATAAAAAATCAACAAAGGTGGCTAAGACTAAAATACCTATCCTTTCTTTTTTATTAGATTAATATCCAATGGCTGAAATTTCTTCTTATCCTTCTTACCTAAAACCAAACTTCTCATTTAACCTCTCTTTGAAACTATATATTTTTTCTAAATAATGTCGTATGTGAAAGTTATGAATGTTTAAAAAAATTAAAGAAAGTAAATAAAAATCAACAAATGTGACTAATACTAAAATACCCCTTCTTTCTTTTTTATTAGATTAATATCCAATGACTGAATTTTTTTTAAATCCTTTTTACCCAAACTATTATAAGTTTATATGATTTGATAAGCCCAATATTGGAATTATTATAGCACCAAAAGCTATAACCGAATTTTTATATTTATATGTTTGAAGAGGAATGTAAATTAGGACAATGGAGATCCTAACCAAATAAGTGGATGTATGTGAAATCATAAAAATTACATATTTATGTGGATACTAATGTGGTGATGTATTTCTATTCACCAAGTATGTATTCTTATATTAGTGGATGGTAGTTGCCCTCCCAAAATATAATATCTACCTAAACGGGTTAACGGGTTTGGCTTTTGTAAACTTATCACTTTACTTTAATGTGGAAGATAAATTTATTGTGGTAGATTTGTATGATTATGTGGTAAAATTAAACAAGAAACTTCTCGGGATTGATCCCAAGCCTTGGTTGTAGTCTAGACACAAAAATCTGAAAGTGGGCACAAATAGCCAAAATTTAGCTAAATATGAAAGATGTAGCAACGTGGAAAACTTTCTGTCCGAATTGCTCTATAGCGGTACACGAAGGATATAAGTGAGTGTCTCGTGACACGTCATGTACATCGCTCCACGCGACAGAAGGGGATGGAACCCTTGCGGCACACGAGGGCTTCATATCAGAAACTTTTAATTGTTGTTGTGAAATGGATTCCTTCTAGAACTTTGTTGTATTAATATCATAATCACTAACATGTTACTGTGAAGATTAGGTGGAACCCGGGATGCGATCAAGAAGAAGCTACAAGAACCGACCACTCATGGGTGAATATTTTGAAGGTCGTGAAGTAGCAATCGTTTAATGGCAAAATTTTGGTGCGATGTTTGGTTGGAAAATCAAACTCTTTCTTCCCGTTTCCCTAGATTATCTGCCTTTTCTATGGAAAAAAATATTTTTATTTGTGACATGAGATACAATAATGATTGGATTTGGAACTGGAGAAGACCACTTCGGGGTGGAGTCGAGGAGTATCAATTCTCAGAGTTGTCTAACTTGATCAATGAGTGTTCTCTTGTGCAGGTAAACGACAAGTGGAAATGGTCTCTTGATAATGTTACGGAATTCTCTATCAAATTGATTCGGGCTTCGATTGATAGACATTATCTCCCAAACGGTGCTAGCGCGACAAAGTGGATCAAACATGTCCCCAAGAAAGTGAATATAATGGTTTGGAGGCTTTTTCTTGACAAGCTCCCAATGAGGCAAAATCTTTCAAAGAGAGGTATGGAGATAAATGACATATTATGCCCCATTTGTTGCAAGTCGTTGGAATCTCTTAATCATTTATTTTGTGAGTGTGACATTTTTTCGAGAGCTATTGATCGGGTGAAAGGGTGGTTGGATATCGGCTGGTCCTCAAACCGATATCCTAAAGGTTTGTATTAGGAAATTGAAGATTCAAAGCTTGCGAGAAAGAAAAAAGACGTCATTCACTCCATTTTGTTTACCATGTGGTGGTATATTTGGTGTACACGAAACGACTACATCTTCAAAGGGAGTAACATCAGGAACGACACCACTTTTGATTCGATTGTTTACTTTTCGTATATGTGGTATAGTGCTAGAATGAATAAAGTTGTAATCGGGTGGCCCAATTGGTTGAAGAACCCTATCTTTTCATGTAATTTTCGCTTGTTTTTGGAGTTGTTTTTAATATAAATCTTACTGTCGTTAAAAAAAAAATGGCAAATATTTTCACTAAATTATGGTTGTAATGGGTTTAGTTGATTAATCCTTTTTGTGGGTGACGTTGATTAAAAATGAAAGTTGTTTATTTTAAATCGAAATTTAATTTCTTGGACCAAAAGTCACAACGTTTTCAAAATACGTTATGAAGGTATGAGTGTTACATCATCTCACCCCTTTTTAGTTACGGTGGTGTTTTCATATGGGTCGCCTCGATCTATGACGGCCCAAACCATAAACATACTCTCCAACCTTAAGTTGTGTTTAATGTAATATCGATCTATTTATGGAATTCGAGACAGAGAATGTGTTTGTTTAACCATCACAACCACCTTTACACCAATTTCTTGCAAAAGAAAAATGAGGATTTTGTAAGATAATAGAATTACTGAATAACTGAATGAATATTATTGAAGATTACGGTTACAATATATAGAGTTCATAAGGAACCATAGAAACCTAACAGGGCTTGTGGGCTCACACTAATAAACCCTAATATACTAATCTAATATCTAATACCCCCCGCAGTCGTAGCAGGAGAAAATCAGACGCTAAAGACTGGAAACAATGAGAACATAAAGATAATAATAAAAAAAACTATAAAAAAACTAGCTTCAATTTCGGTTCTCGACTCCAAATCCCAATCTTCTGCAAGCGGCTCAGAAAATTTGAATACCTGAAAATATTGTGAAATTTCCTCGGCTTTAGCTCCATTCATGACTTCATCTGGTTTTAGGTCTTGGTCTCCTGAATAATAAACATGGATGGCTAGAGGTAAGTTTGACAACCGATGACCATAGTCTTGTGGCGGTGTGTCGAGGCTAGCAATCAATGTCTCATGGATCTGTAGATCAAGAGATAAGATCCGTAGATCTAGAAAAGAAAAACAAAGAAAAAAGAAAAGAAAGCAAGGCCGGTGACTGTGGTCAGGCGGCGGTCTCTTATATCCGTAGATAAAGAGATGGGATCCGTAGATCGAAAAAGAAAAAAAAAAGAAAGAAAAGAAAGCAATGTCAGTGACCGTGGTCTGGCGGAAATCTCTTAGATCCGTAGATCAAGAGATGAGATTCGTAAATTTTAAAAAAGAAAAAAAACGATCTAATCAAACCCTAACTTAAGATCGATGGCCACGGGCTATAAACCGAGACAATTTAGAAGCTGTAATTTAGGAACAAACCAAACAAGAGAATGAAGATAAATTAGTAATTGCTGAGAAATTATCTATTAATAATAGAACAGATATAGAAGACGTGATGAACAACCACAACAAACAATCATGTTGATCGAAAAGAAAAGGAACCAATAAGATCACTGGGGATCGAGTTCACCTTCAATGTGAAAAAAAAAACGACAGCAAGTTTGATATATGATCTTTATCCACAATATGACCTCTTACAAATATAGTTGAAAAAAAAGTCACGGTTTCTTTTACGACGTAAGAACAAAAAGAGGATTTGGTTAAGAGAATTGATTGGAATCTTGAATCGAAAACGAAGCTATATTCGAATAGAAAATAGAAAAAAAAGTAAATAGAAAAAAGAAGTTGGGACAGGGCGGTGGCGGTGACGGCACACCGCCCTGTCTAGGGTTTGAACTTGGTGGCGACGACTAGGGTTTGAATCGTTTTGGCTGTGATACCATGGGAACAGCCGCCCTTCGACCCGTAACGGGCCCCCTCACCGCCAACAGCAGCCTCGTCGGCCTGCTCGCAACATCAGCGGTCCACAGCCCCCAGTCCAGTTCTCTAGCGGGTCTGCCAACACTAATGCCGACCCGTCTTGTGCCCCTCAGCCTGCCTGGCCCGCTCCACCGTATTGGCAGCCCTATTGGGCTCCACCTCCACCTTGTCCATACCCGACTCAACCGGGTTGGGCGGTTCCTTGGATGCCCCAGCCGCAAAAGGTGACTCGCCAACAAACTGCACCACAAGTCAATCTCCTTGATGTCAATCCTCTGGAGCCTAGTGAACTGGGATACGGTCTTGAGTCCGTCAGTCTCGAAGATCAAGACAATCAGTGGTACATGGATACTGTTGCCACTCATCATCTCAGCAATGGCCCAGGTATGACTTCCTCTAGTGGTAGTTCTATTAAATCTATACTTGTTGGCAATGGCTAAGCTATTCCAATACATGGATCGGGAAACACCTCCTTCCCCACCAACAATCTTAAACTTACCAATGTCCTCTTCTCGCCAAACATCATCAAAAACCTTGTCTCGGTTCGCCGATTTACCATTGATAATAACGTATCTATTTGTTTTGACCCGTTTGGTTTTTCTGTGAAGGACTACAAGAGTGGGAAGCTCCTGAGCCGCCACAATAGCTCAATCCATCTTTATCCTATCACCACTTCCTCAACTGCTCCCGCCATCTCGCTGCTTACATCTTCATCAGAACCTTTTTGGCATGCTCGTCTTTGTCACCCAGGACTACATGTTTTAGATTTTCTTCGTACTTCCCAATTTATTTCTTGTAATAAAACTGACCCGTTGTTAGTATGCACTTCATGTCAACTTTCGAAGCATAAGCGTTTACCTTTTTCGTTATCTTTATCTAACACTGTCATGCCTTTTGACATTGTTCATTGTGACCTATGGACCTCACCGATTCTTAGTCACAATGGTTATAAATACTATATGGTGCTCATTGATGATTTTACTAATTACACTTGGGTTTTTCCACTAAAATTAAAATCGGAAACCTTTAACAAATGCAAACAGTTTCATCACTTTGCTAAAACCCAATTCCATCACAACATAAAATCCTTCCAGTGTGACATGAGAGGCGAGTTTGACAACACTCAATTTAAGAATTTTGCTCACCTCAACGGCTTATAGATCCGCTTTTCGCGCCCTCAAACGTCACAACAAAATGGCAAGGCGGAACGCATGATTTGCCGCCTAAATGAAATCATGCTTTGCTTACTGACACATGCATCCATCCCACCCCCAT
This sequence comes from Deinandra increscens subsp. villosa, assembly GCA_039602395.1. Taxonomy (NCBI): domain Eukaryota; kingdom Viridiplantae; phylum Streptophyta; class Magnoliopsida; order Asterales; family Asteraceae; genus Deinandra; species Deinandra increscens. The sequence continues at coordinate 2,138,424 of JBCNJP010000007.1, forward strand.
ATTGGGTAGATGCACTTAACACATCCGTCTATCTCCACAACATACTTCCCACCAAAGTCCTTCACAACCTGACCCCGCTATCCGCTCTCTATCTAAAGGACCCCACGTACTCACATCTTCGGGTCTTTGGGTGTGCATGTTACCCCAATTTATCCGCCACGCGTCCGCAAAAGTTGGATCTACGGTCCACAAAGTGCGTTTTTCTTGGTTATCCACCCGAATACCGAGGCTATCGGTGCCTTGATCTTCAGTCTGGACGTGTTATTCTGTCCCGACACATCATATTTGATGAGCACTCCTTTCCCTTCCAAGAAACATCTAACGACCCTCCGCTCGATTACTCGTTTCTTGATGCCGACTTCTCTCCCCTTTTTTTCCCACCCTTCGCAAGCCCCCTCTCCTACACCACCGTCACCCACTGACCCGACCACCACCACCCCCGCTGCCTCCACCTCGTCGCCCCCACCCTCTACCTCCGCCGCTTCCCAGACAGCCCCTACCACCCCCCTACATCACCTCCTCACCCTTCCACCTCGTCCGTCACCCCCTCCACCACCTCCCAATCGCCACCTCCTAACCCCCCCGACCCACCCCAACCCCTTGTTTCTGTTCACTCTATGCAAGCTCGGTTGGTCGTTAATGGGAAATCTCAACGGGTTGGTTTAGATTGTGATGAGACCTTCAGTCCGGTTGTTAAGCCGGTCACTATCCGTACTGTTCTTAGCCTTGCTGTTTCCAGGTCTTGGCCCATCCACCAGTTAGACGTCAAGAATCCATTTCTACACGGGGATCTTCATGAAACTGTTTATATGCATCAGCCCCCTGGCTTTAAAAGTGCTACTAACCCTTCTTATGTGTGCAGGCTTAGAAAATCATTATATGGGTTAAAACAAGCACCACGCGCCTGGTTTCAAAGGTTTGCCACGTTCATAGTATCATGTGGTTTTCGAAGCGCCTCCAGTGATAACTCTCTATTTATTTTTCGGCAAGGCAATCAGATGGCCTATTTATTATTGTATGTTGACGATATCATCCTTACGGCCTCGGAAACACCACTCCTTGAGCGAATTATAAACACACTTTCTAAGGAGTTTAATATGACGGACTTGGGAAAGTTACACCATTTTTTGGGGATCGAGGTCACTCACCACTCGGGCGGTCTTTTTCTTTCTTAGGAAGGTTATGTTTCCGATATACTTTCACGTGCTAATATGCAGGACTGTAAAACTTCTGCCACCCCTTGTGACACGGACTCTAAATTGAGTTCTACCACCGGGAAGTTGTTGGAGGATGGCACGCTTTATCGTAGTTTTGCAGGGGCGCTACAATACTTAACTTTTACGCGACCGGATATTAGTTATGCAGTTCAGCAGGCTTGTCTATTTATGCATGCCCCCCCCGGGAGCCACATTTTCAATTTTTAAAGCGCCTTCTTCATTATTTACGGGGCTGTTTCGCATGGCTTATGGATAACCCCTTACAATTCTCGGTCTCTCACAACATACTCTGATGCGGACTGGGGTGGGTGTCCTGATTCACGTCGATCTACGTCGGGATACTGTGTTTTTCTTGGAGACAATTTGGTGTCTTAGTCCTCTAAACGGCAGCACACAGTTTCCCGGTCCAGCGCCGAAGCAGAATATCGCGGAGTCGCCAATGCAACTGCTGAGGTCATCAGGTTACGTAATCTGTTGCTTGAACTTTTCGTTCCTATCCGTGGTGCAAGCATCATATATTGTGACTATGTTTCGGCAGTCTATCTTTCTGGCAATCCGGTTCAACACCAACGGACTAAGCATGTTGAAATTGAGAACGGTTTAAAGACAGTCTTCGCATTCTACCAATGCTTGGACTGCGGGGGCGTATTAGTTGATATGTATTTCTATATATTATTAGATTCTATTATTTCCTATATTAGCTCTAGAGTTGTTAGGCATGTATATATACATTGTATACGTTTATTCTAGAGATCAATCAAGTAATTATGATTTACACAACGATCTTCTGTGATCCTTCGACCTTCATCAATGACATCTCCATAGCCCATTTGGGAGAAAATACTAACTAACAAGTAACAATCATTTTGTTGAAAATATTAAAATTAGCAAAACCCTATTATTAACATCACTTTGTTCAAAAACATTAAATAATGAATAATGCAAAGTAATTATACATCTAAATCAAACACTTCACATACTACCCGACCCCAATTTCTTACTTACAATTTTGTATTTCTAAAAAATAGAAATCAAACTCACCCTTACACGACAACAAAAGCACCCCTCGATAAATACATCATAACTTGCACTTTATACAATTAGGATCTTTGATCATCAATTGTGAGGTACACGATTTAACCATCAAAATATCTTCTTATCGGCCTTCTTCTTACGTAAAAATCAACAATCCTCTCCGCCAGCTCCTCGTCATCTATACTTTTTCGGACCAACTTATCCACCTCAGCCTTTGGCAACCTCACCTTCACCTGAACCGAGCCACACTCATCCAACCCACCACCACTCTCTGCCCTAACAACCGGAACCTCTGACACAGATCTCGAGGACATCACCTCTTTCTTCTCGCTCTCTGGTAGCTTCGGCAACTCCACAAGAAAGTAAACCTTCCCGGCTTCCAAAAATTCTTCTGGATCCAAAGGATTAGCTCGGATTCCAAATCTTTTAAATGTCGTTGATTCAAGTAGAACATAAGCGGGGTAATCCTTGATGACTTGAAACACCTTTACGGGAATTGTCAACTTAAAGATTTCACCGTCGATCTTCATCACTTTGGCTTTCTTCTTCTTCCCACGATCTGCACCAGATAAACTGTTGCCCATATCTGTTGCATAGAGAATTAATTAGGGGATTCGTTGATGGTTTTTTTAGGATTAATAATGGGGTGATTCAGGTTGTAATTAAAATAATATTGGATCGAAGTGGATTGTGATGATTGAAATAATATGTTTGGATGAGATCGAATTGAGGAGGAAGTGGGGTAGGAGGCCAATTGCTCCTTGTGGACTTGTTTATCTATCTGATTCACACCACACCAGAAGTGGAACCGGTTGGGTTTTAGTTAAACTTTTATATCAAGCCGTTGGATTTAAAATTAAGCCTTGAGTTATAGTGTTTAGTGAAACTAACAGATTTTCATGTACTATTTTTTAGTAACAATATTAAGTCTTAGAGCAAATTACTAATTTCGTTCTTTATAAATAGGTGAAATTACTGGTTTCGTTCTTTAAGTTTAATAATTACTGATTTCGTCCTTTATTTTTTAAATTTTATACGCTGGGCCGCTGGCTAACAGATGAAGACCCCCAGATATAGATTAAGGCCTGTCCTCTTAGCGTAAAAGGGCGAAAATGCCTATCATGTGAGGGGCATGAGGGGAGTTCACGAGATTATTTAACGGGAGTTGGTGAAAAGAACTGCCAGCGTGTAAAATTTTTAAAAATAAAGGATGAAATCAGTAATTATTGAATTTAAAGAACAAAACCAGTAATTTCACACATTTATAAAGGACGAAATCAGTAATTTACTCAAAGACTTATGGTTTCTGAGTCATAACAATGTAAAATATTAAGTAAAATTCCGTTAATTATTAAGAGACTTCACTCTCACATACAAAAAGCGTAAGGTGTTTTGTCATATTTGAAAATTTATAAGCGTTAATTAAACGAATGGTCCTTCTGGTTTGGACAAAATAACATATTTGGGAAGAACCCTTTTATTTAACAAATAACATTGAGGTTCATAGCAAGTTCCTCTGGAGGAGATTGTATGATGATAATGGTTAAGGGTTTGAGATCTTTGATTTCTCAAGTTTAAAATTTGACTCAATGTGGTTTTTCCAAGTGGCGGATTTCCTCTTTGATAGTGTTCCTAGGTGAGTCAATTCTGGAGTGTCAAATCTAGTATGGACGGATGCAATCTCGTCTCAGGAAAACTCACCCGGGTATTGAAGATTTGGTTGTAGTTCCAAACGCCGTTCAATTTTTTTTGAGGTTCAAAGTTCTAATTTTGTAACAATATATGAATAACTTCTATCAAATTTTTTTGTTAAGCTAAGGACATAGGAGGCCTTTAACATTAAAAAGACTAAGTATGTAACTTGGTGAAGAACTCTTTCTTACTAACATAAATATGACGCCCACTCCCAGTCTTGGCTCCAGGAGGGGTCACGTGACGGATTTACTCATTAACACATGGTATAGCAGAGATAACTAAGCAGCGGAAATTAAAAACCTTTTATACATATATATACCAAGTTACAACAGTAAGGAAGATAAGAACATAATCTAATAACTAGATCTTATCTATAGCTATGCTAGTCTAGTACTGAGTCCTTGCTGATAGCTTGCCATCTAATCAGCCCTCGCTAGAGCCCTCCCTTGATACTTTAAACATCACCACTACATGACATACATACATACATTTTTGAAAAGGTCAGCTTACGCTGGTGAGTTCTAAGTATTTAAGACTTTTACTTTTCTTTGAAAGGTTACCTCAAACATTCGGGTCCTAACGGCTCCTATAAACATTTAACAGGTATAAAACATAACAGAGTTATACCAAAACAATTAACCTTTTATCCTTTATCAGGTATAAGACATAACGGAATTATACCAAAATATTTAAACCTTCAGTATTAAAATTATTTAATACTCTAACATACCTCAAACCTTTGGGCCTAATGGCCCCCTCTTTATAAACAGTTAACATGTATAAAGCATAACGGGATTATACCAAAACGTTTAACTTATCAGTATTAAAAAACATTTAATACTCTAAAATACCTTGGGCCTCTAGGACCCATCCTATGCGTAAATAATCATTACGTATAAAAGAGTCATACGAAACATTATAAGCAAAACCTCTTTTTACTAAGCATTGTCTATCTCGAGACTACTTTAGTCACTTTCGGTTGGTCGTCGCCTCCTAACCTCTTGAGCAACCATCGTTACTCCAGTGGCTCTATATCCACTGCTTGGATTGTATAACCCCCCCTCTTACCCTCGTCTTATAAAATCTTTGCTTAGATTAGAACCTCTTCAAAGCATCCTCAAAAGCCCATTTAAATAACCTTTGCATTTTGGACTCAAAACATATTCTTTACTCAAAACCTTTAAAAAGATTTATCTTTATAATAACCATTTATTATAACCTTTCTAAAAACAGTTCAATTCTTCAAAACTAATTTTCCCCCTTTTTAAACTTTACTTTAAAAGTTTAACTTCTTTGTTAGCCACATTATAGCCTTCCCGGAAAGAGTTTATAACAAGTAATAACACTTTAAAACAGTTAAAGGCTTTAATACATTCGCTTTGCCAGAAACCCCAGTGTACAGGCGCTTACCCTTCCGGTCCGCACGAACTTCTAAATATCAGATTAACTCGGTATTTTAAATACTTTATCATTTATCCATTATAAATTCATATATATTTATTATATATATAAACATAGTTTCATACCAAAAATCAAGTCTTCATACCCTTCAGATTATTTTATATTAAATAATCATAGTTTAGAACCCTAATTTCCCGTTTTTTCTCATTTCTTTATCAAAACTCATTTTCAGTCAAAACCAACTTAGGGTATTATCCATTATAACATTTTATAATGTACTTTAAAATTTCAAAGCTTAGTTCATCACCGTTTACTCGGTTTTGATAGCACATCGTCTAGAAAACCCTAATTTCAATATTAATATTTTAAATATATATATTATACATATTTTAAATATGTTTCAAATATATATTAAACATAAATCTTAATCTGATAATTGATTTATCATTATCGTTAACCTTTATATTAAATATATAAGTTTATATATATTTAATATTTAAATTCTTATTTTCTTTTAATCAATTTAATAAAATCGATTAATAATTATATATATATACATATATATATATATATATATTTGTCTTAAATACTTTTTATATCATTTAACCGGTTTTATAAACTTTAATTGAATAATGATATTTGAAATGATAACACATAATATAACGTGATTACTGTAAGTCCCAAATCACGGTCCAAACACGATATCAATACTCGAATAAGCGTGCGAAATCCGATTAATCGAGTGATTCAAGATAAACAATAAAAACGTTAAAGAATGAACACGATTAATAATAAATTAAACCTGGAATTGATGCACACGAGTTCAATGGACTCGTCTAGTACAATCACAAGAGAATTTCGAATTCTCTCTGTCTCCTCATGACTCCTCCCAATGGCCAACCCCTTCTAAGAATCTAGGAGGTTGTATTTATAGAATCACACAACCTCCACATACAAGCCCTAAATTCGGCCCAACCCAATCCCATTTAATATCAACTATCTAGCCCATTATTCTAATGTATAAGCCTCATAAAACCGACCCTTACAATCTTCCCCTAGACT
>JBCNJP010000007.1:2145333-2188464 GCA_039602395.1 Deinandra increscens subsp. villosa
TACATTGAAAATTTTAACGCATGTATCTCCTTGCAAGACCACATCTTTTCTTGAACAATATTTATTGGGCTTCACGAGTCTTGGGAACTTTCTCTCAATCAGCATCAACTTGAACTTATGGAAATTGACAAATGACGAGAGGAGGATTCTCATATACTTGCTTCACCAGTTCTTGCTGAATCTTTGGTAACTGTTTTGAACTGCCTTTCTTTAGAGGATAAAGTTTTGAAAACCCTCTATTTTGGCAAACTTTTTTATTCTTCTTTATGTTACACGATCTTCAAAATACTTGTGAACATCTTCTTTTGGAAGCTTTAAGTTGCTTGAAAAGAACCAACAACTTCCTTTATGCAGTTGCTTTTCCAGATAGGGAAGTCTTGCCCGGCTGATTCTTTTACTTGAGCAGCAGAAGCAACACTTTTCATCATCATGATCATTAGTTTCAATCATCAACCTTTCTGACATATTAAAAAATTACAAACCACCAGACATATGATGACTGGTCTTTGGGTTAGTAGGTGAATTACATTATTTTAACCTAAAACCCTATTCTTGATTACGGGTTTTCTATAAAACTTCCCCTTAACCCAAGACCTCTTTTAACTTCCCCTGAGATAATACATATTATCTCTTCTCCCCATGGGATAATGCATATTATCTCCCCTTGGGATAATGCATATTATCTCCCCTTGGGATAATGCATATTATCTCCCCCTGAGATAATGACTTCCAGTGAGATAATGCTTATCTCCCTATTATCCCTCCTTTTCCCCCTAAAAATTGGGTAAATTCGGGGGGGGGGGGGGGGGGCATACTGTCATGCACAAAACCCACAAGAACAATTAAAAAAGTAAACATAATATGAACCAATTCAAACATGAGAAGGTTTCTAAGGGATCAATCCGTATGAATCTGACCGAGGACCCCTTTTCAGCATCTGTTACTCGAACATGTCCAGGAGATTGCCAATATACTGGTCTACTTTAAACTCAAACCCTTTTCTTAGTCAGGCTGTTGGTCACTTTTATTATCTTTTGTTGTGCATTAATTATGAACAGAAAGTGAGTTTCAAACAAATCCTAGGTACATTTTATTGCACACTATCAAGCATATAAATCCACTACCACATATTTTCACGACACCTTTCCTTAAGCCTAACATCATGCTCCAGACTAGATTGAGAAAAGAAAGAATAGATCACGGGGATTTTTGGGGATAATATACAAGTCAACTGAATTTTTTGAAACACTTTTAGTAATGCTCTCATCAATGACAAAGGCTGAGGGTTTTGGACTCTTGAGGGTCTCTTTTAGTTGTGCGCATTGGCATCTTTTAGGTTTAAGAATAATGTACAATGTGATCTTAGAGGTACGTGGATCAGGGAGGCTCCAGGTCTCTGCTACCGCAAAACAGAGGAGGCCTGACTCACGTACAACATCCCCAGGTCATTGCTCTCGCAAAGCAGAGGGGATGGGATTTTTGAGCATGACATCAAAGAACTCAGAATCGGGCGTGTGTATCGGGAACTTGAACATGCAGTCAAATAGTAATGCAATTAACCTAAGTGCTGTTACCCAACAGACTGTCGTACGTTATCTTTAAGTGTGTAACGCATACCTTTTCAGATATAAGAGCTGAGCCTACCAACATATCACCATGGATCGAGTCTTTCACATTTGCCTTACGCGTGTTAGCCATTCTCAATGCAAAAGTTTATTTCACTTCCCACCTTCTAAAAAAAACACAAAAACGCATTAAAAATTAAAAAGCCACAAATTATGAGGGGTCTCTTATTCTTCCCATACTTTTTGATTTTTAATCACTTTATTTTTTTCATTTTTTTTTATTTTTTTAAGTGAACACACAGACACACAACTAATATAAAACAAATAAATTTAAATACAGTTGGCCAAGCTAACCTTCAAAGTATCTAGCTGAAAAATTTTGAGAAATGGGTTTTGGCACACTCAAACTTTACCGCTTCAACATTCAAACAACCAAGTTAAAATAGTACCTTTGTTGATTTCCTTTCTTTTACCTCTCACAAGGAACCATACTCTCCATAGATATTATGCATGAAATGAAGTGGAGAGATGCATCCTATCATGTGTCTGGAACAATAGCTTATCAAAAACAAAGAAAATGTTAGTGATAGTCCTCCTTGACTGTTCCTGCACATAGTGAGAGATCAGGTAGCCAATGGTACCCAGGCTATTGTGGTTCTGGGTACTCCCGAGGAGTCAATAAATGAGACTTCTTTTAAACATAAACCCTTTGAAAAATCAGGAACTTGGGATGGAGCTGCCTTGGTATTTGGCTTCCAAGTTCCGGGTGATTTAACATTTGTTTTAGTCAGTTTTGAAGTTGTGACTTTAGGTATTTCAACCTTCTTCAAATTTGGTTCATTTTTCAAAATAGTTTTAGTTACCTTGGGAGGGGTAACTTTAGATTTTTCAAACTTTTGTTGTTTTGAACTTGATTTCTTCACCTGTTTCTGAAAACTTTTGTAACTTGGAAAACTATTATTTTGATTTGAACATTTTCGTTGCTCTTTGGCAGCACCCCAATGTTGATCAGAGGGTTTAACCTTAGGAGTGAAAGTCTTCATTGCCTTAGGTGGTTGCACCTTCATTGGCTTAGACTTAATAGAATCCTGAGATGAAACCCTTTGACTCTACGGATAGTAGGGCTCATAGGGGCGATGGAGACAGTTTCGGGCAATATGACCAGGATTGCCATAATTAAAGCAATTTGCTTCTTTGGGTAGAAGTCAGACGTGTGACCATTTGTCTTCTTCAACTGATGGAGAGCAGTATAGCCTTGTGTGTGCCTCTTTGAGATGTAGAAGGATCCAGTATTGACTCTTCTCAGGTTCCTAGAAGCTTGAGGAGTGTTGGTCTTTGCAATCCTTGTGCTCCCAGTATTCTTTGATGTGGAAGCTCCATTTCTCCATTTGGAACTGCATGAACCACATGAAGAGATAGGAGATACAACCACTCCCTTGAGCTTTTCATCTTTGACCCCAATTGCGGGCATCACACATGGTGGCTTGATGACGATTTTGGGCTTCTCAACTTTAATTCCACTTGAAGATGCATCACTGGATGATCCTAAGCCTTTGAATTTGGAGGCAAATGAGGGCAGCTCGTATCCATATCCTTGCTCTTGATCGAACATTGACCCAGAAGTCATAAATATCTTCCCCTCAGGCCTTGTTATCATAATCACCTTCTCCCGTTGTACTTCATCAACAACCTTGAAGTACACAATATCTATTTGAGGATACCGTTTTAGCTTCTTCTCAGAAACAGAAGTGTTTGCCTCTTTTTGAGTTACATCATTAACTCCGTTAGAACTCGAACCTGCACCTTCTGAATTGGAGTTATGACATTTGTTGTAATTTTGGCACTCAGCATCATCATTGGACACATCCTCAATAGTCACTTCAGATGCACCTCTTTCATCACTTTCAGTTTCAGTAGTGTATTTAGCTGATACTTTGCCATAAGTCATGGTTGACTCATTGTCTAATTCTTCTTGGGTCATTAGCGTCATCCCGACCAATACGCTATCAACTGGAGGAGCAGCTTCTTTATATCCATAACCAGATCTATCAACTTGATTTTCATCGATTAACAGTCCCACTATATCTCTAGAAACTGGTGGAGGAATGATACTATTTAGAACCTCAGATTTTTCTGTCCCAAACCCAACTTTATCTCTTCCAACCTGACGAGTCACAATCGCACAAGATAAGGATTTACCGGCTTCCATCATACGTTTATTTCTCATCTGATTGGTGTCATATTTGACAAGCAGTTCATCATATTTATGTTGCAAATCGACTAACTGCTGTTTCAACTCAGACACTTCTATCTTGGAGTGATCATATAAGATAGTCTTTTCAGTGGCTAGGTCGTAATAATTTTGAATATCTTCTTTCTGAGCTTTCACCTTCTCTTCGCTCTTTTTCCATCTACCCTTGAATGAGCTGGTGGCACACTATGCATCAAATAATTCTCTTTCCAAATTTGTTCGAATCTGTCTAAGACCAGGAATTAGACGAGCACATGTTGGATTGGAACATACTGGTGTTTTAGTCTTGTCAACTTCATACATAATTGCATAATGCTTTTTCTGGTCATCATTCTCATTTCTTTCATATGCTTTGCACAAAGCATTCCAGAGAGCTTCAGCAGATTGGCATTTTCTGAATTCTTTAGCAATTTCTAAAGATAAGGCCCTGGTCATAATCTCATAGGCTTCTTCATCCTTTTTAATTCTTTCCCTGTCATCTTCAGAAAATTCTTTCTCAGTTTTAGGTGTCCATGCTTTAGGTCCTGTAAAATGTAGCGGCTTGAAAGGACCGTCCCTCACGGATATCCATAACCCCACACTTTTTAGATGGTTTCTGAAACTGCATTTCCAATCTTTAAAGTTGTCAAGAGAGCAAACGAGGAGGATATGTAGGACTAGTACATTCCTGTGATGAAGATGTATCTGAACTCATATTGATTATAAAATATAGTTGACAACCTGATCACGAGCTCAAAATATAAAAAAATTCACCAAAACACCAAATACCGGAAGACCCCAAAACTTTCGATGCAAAAACGGAGTCCTTAACCAAGGTGTTTCGATATTAATACGTAGAGATCGTTGAGAGCTTCGATTTGACTGGTAATAGGCCCATAGGCCCCGTAACTCCAAACGTAGCTCCTGATATGACTGTTTTAGTGAAAACTAACCTAGTATAGAAGCTGATTTCGACCAGAAAGCCTGATTTCGATCGAAAACCCTGTTTTCGATCGAAAACCTGGATTACGATCGAAAACCCTGGATTACGATCGAAAACCTAGATTACGATCAAAAACCCTGATAGCAAACCTGGATCACGATCGAAAACCCAGATCACGATCGAAAACCCTGGATTTTGATAGAAAACCTCTGATTTGAATGAAAACTTGCAAAACAAGCTTAAGATCTCCCTTTTTCAGCAGTAAATCTCAATTAAAAACTTTCCAAAAGAGGGTTTCGATCGAAAATCCCTTGTTTTCGATAGAGAACCTCTGTTTTCGATAGAGAACCCTTGAAATCGATAGAAAACCCTTGTTTTTGGGATCGAAAACCTGTAAACATCCACTAAAACTCACAAAACAGTTAGTATGATCTTGAACGATATCGTGCGAGCCATAAAACACGCGTTTCTTGGCTCTAATACCAATTGTAAGTCCCGAATCACGATCCAAACACGATATCAATACTCGAATAAGCGTGCGAAATCCGGTTAATCGAGTGATTCAAGATAAACAATAAAAACGTTAAAGAATGAACACGATTAATAATAAAGTAAACATGGAATTGATGCACACGAGTTCAATGGACTCGTCTAGTACAATCACAAGAGAATTTCGAATTCTCTTTGTCTCCTCTTGACTCCTCCCAATGGCCAACCCCTTCTAAGAATCTAGGAGGTTGTATTTATAGAATCACACAACCTCCACATACAAACCCTAAATTCGGCCCAACCCAAGCCCATTTAATATCAACTATCTAGCCCATTATTCTAATGTATAAGCCTCATAAAACCGACCCTTACAATTACCTCACCGACGGGCCGTGAAACGAGTCTAAAATAACTGAATAATAAAGTTGTCTGATTTGGACAAATACATAGTCCTTCTCGACTAGTTTCTTGCCACGAGCATTTCCCCGTTGTCGATTCGTCGTTTGGACCTCGTTATGCCAACGAAACATTGACCGAAAGTATAGACGGGTTTACTGGGTTCTACTCGACGCCTCCTTTTCTAACTCGTATCGCGACCACCTATAACTACTATACCACCACCGTCTACCACCGCCATCATCACTGCTTTCCCGGTGATCCATTACCTTCACCGCCATGACCCGTCATCAATCGCTCATCACCGAATCATCCACCGAATATCACCGAATAATAACCAAATACCAAAAACATCATCACCTTCATTATCGTGATTGAGGCTGGTGATGTGTTAGTAATTTGTAGCGTCTTATCATTCTAAATTCCCTGCTTTTATGATTTATATTTGATTGGAAACAGATCACTTGTTCCAGTTTTGTTTATCACAGGTTTATACGTTAACGTGAAGAAATCAGTCGGATTGATGTGTTAAAAGATTAGAAGATTGCTGGAAGTCAAGGTCAGATCGTGCCGCGAGACAAGATGCGTGTTGAATAGAAGAGCCCCGACTATTTTGGCGAGCTCGTGGCGCGAGTCTGTGGAGAGAAGACTGTCGCGCCACACGACGGGTGTAATGTCGGCCAAAAATTAGGGTTTGGCTATTTAAGCCAATGTGATGCAACCAGTTTGTTCTTCTGCCTTCTTGAACGATTTTGGAGAGCTGTTTACGAATTCCAGGCGATTTCCAAGCATTCGTTGAAGGTTTTCAAGAATTCGACAAGTATTCAATGGCGTTTTCTTTGATTTCTGTGTTTTCGACTTTTGCCATGTCCGACTAATTTCCTTGTAATCACTTTAAGTGAAGGTTAGTGTTTTTCTGATTTTAAACTAGGGTTTGTGACTTTGGATGAATTTGTGACTCGTGACAATCAATAATTAAGTCATTTTTTGTTTGAGTTTTTATGATTGATTGTCGTGTTTGTACCCCCCGCTCCCGGACTACCTTAATTGCATAGCTCTAGGACTATACTAAGTACTTCATGATAATCGGTTCGTTAGGTTGAATAAAATGTTAGTACAACCATGTCTATGTGGTTTCTAGGTTAAACTCCCGAAGTGCGAAATCAGTAATTCACGAAGCCGGATCTTAAAGTGGTTACCTTTTGGTTATATAAGTTAAAATCAACATTTGTTAGAAGTAATTTAGTTATAGTAATTTAGTGCTAAATCAACCAATCCAAGTTTTACAGCTAAGAGGCACTTTTCCATTTTTGCATTTAGGATAAAGTAATTTAGGATTGATCTAGTTCGTAGTTAATCAATTAGTAAGTAACCACTAATTCCCTTGGTTCGATACCCTGACTTCCACTACTACAAATCTTTAATAGAGTTGGGGATTTGTAACGGTCGCGACAAACCGTTATCAAATTGGCGCCGTTGCCGGGGAATCATACGCTTGTTTGTTAGTTGATTTATATGTTTTTAATTTTCCAAAAAATTTCAAAAATTCAAAAATAGTGTTTTATTCTTTTTCCCTGCATTTTCTTCTGTTTAAAAAAAATAATAAAAAAATAAAATAATAAAAAATTCGGAGTTTTTACCTGCATCGTGTAGCGAGCCCCTTCTCAAGACCCTCGCGCCACGATAGGATCAATTTGGACAGAAAGTTTTTGTCATTTTTGGTCCCCCAACTTTGTGTTTCGTTGCTTCTAGCGTGTTCTTTGCAACCTCTAGAGCAGTGCTACGTGACCCGTTTGCGTTATTTTGACTGTTTTGTAGGTTTGTGCAAGTTTTATGCATACTAGGTACTCAAAAGCACTCACCGCTGATCTAAAATCTAGAATTTGAACGAATAGCTCGGCAAAACCGGGCGGAGCAAAGAAATAGAAGAAACATGGATAACCAACCACAAAACCAACAACAACCATTCATCCCTCCCAAAATGACCCCAATCTACAAAACCAACCACAAGAATCGCAACCTCAACCACAAAACCCATAAAATGAACAAGCCTTCCAAAGACAACAATTTCCCAACCTTGATGACCCGCTCGATGGGCGACCGAGGTCACACCACTCATCTCAGTCCTCACATCATGAGGTGGAAGACCTCTGTAGCCGTGGTCAGCAACCGATTCCACCACCACAGCAACCACCCATATATCGCCAAGCTCCACAACAACCACCTCCTCCACAACAGCCACCCCAGCCCAGTTATCAACAACCCCCACCACAACAATTCTACCATGCAAACCAACCTAATATATGGCAAAATCCAATGTTTGAGCAGCAAGGGTATGGATATGCAGACGCATGCAATGGGGGTCAGCAAGATTGGCAACAATAGGAAGAGAAATGGGATCAAGAGTGGTACGACCCGGATGAAGACAATGGGTACCAATACAGATGTCAACCGGAGGTTCCAGCTAAGCTACGACGAAAACAACCTCCGGTTAACCCTCAACCAGTGCGCCATAATCAACCTCAAAGGGGTGTGCCTCATATTCCTAACAATCAAGGAAGAAATCAGATTCATATGGAAGGAGGAGTTCCGAGGATAGTGACACCAGCTCGAGCTCAAGGAGTGGAGAGTCATTTCAAGCCGATCATTATGCCGAATTCATCAGCGGTTGTAATCCCAATTTCACAAAGTGGCAGGTCTTTCGAGGTGAAACCTCAGTATTTGGGGTTCTTACAAGAGTTCTATGGAAAGAGGACGGAGGAGCCATACATCCATCTAGCATCCTTCGCATCTACTTGCAGTACAATTGGAGCCACCGGATTTACATCTGATGATGTCAAGTTGATGATGTTTTCATTCACACTTAAGGATCGGGCCCGGCGGTGGTTTGATAGTTTATCTGCTGCTAGAATACATACATGGGCAGAGTTTCAAGAAGCATTCTTGGATGAATATTATCCTATGAGCAAGAATAGTGAGGGTCGAACAGCTATCAGAGGTTTTCAGCAATCATCAGGGGAGCCTTTTCATGAAGCCTTTACTAGATTTAAAGAACTTTACGAAAATGTCCTCATCATGGTTTTGAAATGTGGGATATAATTCATTGTTTTTATGATGGTTTGTTGAAGGATGACGCTCGGGATCTACTTTCAAGCAGTAATGGAACCTTTCTGACAAATCCTGAGGCGGATGATCGGGCTCACATGGAGCGTCTGTCTACAACATCTAAGAGACATGCCCAGTAAGCTAGAAGACCAAAGGCAGCACTGAAGGCAGTTGACTATATGGCGGAGGAGAAGTATGAGAACTTAGAGAAGAAGTACGCACAATTGGAGAAACAGTTTATTCAACTCAAGGTTGGTGGTGGAAGTGAGGAAGCAAAAGCAGCGTCAGCATTTGTAGTTTGCACAACATGCAGAGAGTTGGGACACTATGTGAATCAGTGTCCTACTTTAGGTAGCGGGCAGGAGGATGTGAGCTATGTTCAAGGGAAACCGTTCGATTTCAACTCCAACACATACCATCCGAACATGCGAAATCAATCAAACTTCAGGTATGGTAATGCAAATAATCAATTGAATCCTGATTTTCAAGGTTCTTATGTGCAGGGTGGAGAACAGCAGTACCCACAATCCCAAAATCGCCAAGGGAACAATTCGGGAAGCTAACAACGGAATAACTACAACCAAGGTGGAAGTCATCAACAAAGGAATACTCAACAGCAACAACCAAATCAAGAAGCTAGAATTAGTGCGCATCTTGTAGCAATGATGGAAGCGATTAAGGGAATGGATAAGAAGCATGAAAACGTGCTCAAGGAGTTGCGGGAGTTCAAGAAGGAAACTAAGATCAGAAACAAGTCGGTGGATGCATTGGAGAGGCAACTCATCCAATTAGCCGATCAGTTATCATGACGAGACCTTGGTAAGTTACCCAGCGAAAAGAATCTCAACCCGAACATCAGACATCTAGTTCAAAGAATTCAAGACATGTGCCGATCAACAAAGTCACCACGTTGCGGTTAGGTAAGTTAGTAGATAATTAGGTGGGGACACCTCCAACGCAAGTTGATGGGTTTTGAGAATGAAAAACCGGTTGAGAACGAACCTGTTATCCCTAAGAGTAAAAAACGTGTCACTTTTCACGAGTCAAAACATAGGGTAATGGGTGAGAATCAAAAAGAAGCAAAGGAAGAGGGTGTGGAGGTTAATACCATCCCTTTTCCTAAAGCATTAATTGAACCGGGAAAACAAAAAGAGTTGGGAAAAAGGGGGCCACATCAAGAGGAAATGTGGGATGTGTTTAAACAAGTAAAAATTAATTTACCCCTTTTGGATGCAATTTAACAAATTCCGGCCTATGCAAAGTACCTGAAAGAATTGTGCACTCAAAAGCGTAATTACAAAATTCCAAAACGACTTGATGCAAATTCAGAAGTGAGTGCCATTATTTCAGGTATTTTGCCTCAGAAGTTTCAAGATCCAGGGGCACCAACGATTTCGATTCAAGCTGGTGATTTTCAAATGACCCATGCCCTGTTGGATCTTGGAGCTAGTGTCAGTATACTACCGGGGAGCTTTCCGATCAGTACGATTTCAGACCATTGAAAAAAGCCAACACTACGGTGATTTTGGCTGACTTGACCCCAAAGCAACCCCAGGGAGTGTTGACGGAAGTCATTGTCAAGGTTGATGAGTTTTTCTATCCTGTGGACTTTTTGGTTTTAGATTATGTTTCAGTCGAAAAGGATTCTCAACCAACGGTAATTTTGGGTCGGCCATTTTTAGCCACAAGCCATGCACAAATTGATTGTAAACTGGGCACCGTTGACATGACATTCGGCAATCGAAAGATAAGATTGAGTATTTTGGCAATGTAACTGACCCTCAGGAGGACGACGAATGCTTTCGAGCGGACGTTGTTGATGGAACTGTCTCTCCTTATTTTGCTAGCAACGAGAAAGATGGAACCACCGAGGAGTGTGCTGTTTTTGGTAGGGAACATGCAGGTGTAGTGAAAGAGCTGGAGGAAGAAGAAGAGAGACAGGAGCTGCTAGCCGTTCAGGAGCGAAGACCGCCTTGGTCTTATCATGTGGAGAGTTTGTCGGACCACATCGACTCGAAATTGAAACCATCACTTGAATCACCTCCTAATTTAGAATTAAAAGAATTACCAAAACATTTGAAATATGCATTTATTGGTGATAATAACACACTTCCGGTTATCATTGCTGCAGGTTTATCTGAAGAGCAGGAAAGTGCTTTGATGAAGGTGTTGGCTGAGAGGAGAGCAGCGATAGGATGGACGATCGCGGATCTGAAGGGCATCAGTCCCTTAATTGTGATGCATAAGATAATCATCGAAGAGGGAGCAAAGCCGGCAAGAGATGCTAAAAGAAGATTGAACCCCAACATGCGAGAGGTTGTCAAGAAGGAGGTTCTGAAGTGGTTGGACGCGGGCATCATATACCTGATTTCAGATAATGCATGGGTAAGTCCAACACAAATTGTCCCGAAGAAAACATGCATTAAGATCATCAGAAATGAAAACGGTGAGGAAATAGCCACCCGGCCGGTAACCGGGTGGAGAATTTGCATTGATTATAGAAAATTGAACACCACAACCTCTAAGGACCATTTTCCGTTGCCTTTTATTGATCAAATTATTGAGAAATTGTCCGGTCAGGAATATTATTGTTTTCTAGACGGTTACTCGGGGTACAACCAAATTGTCATTCACCCCGAGGACCAACAAAAGACCACCTTTACATGCCCTTATGGTACTTTTGCTTTTAGTAGAATGCCATTTAGGCTGTGTAATGCCCCTGCCACTTTTCAAAGATGTATGATGGCAATTTCTTCAGACATGGTCGGGGATTCTTTGGAAATTTTTATGGACGATTTCTCGATTTTTGGCACTTTTTTTGAAATTTGTTTAGATCAATTGACCAAAGTTTTGGATAGATGCATTGAAACTAATTTGGTGTTGAGTTGGGAAAAGAGTCAATTTATGGTCAGAGAGGGTATTGTTTTGGGCCATGTTGTGTCGAGTCGGGGATGGAAGTGGACCGGGCAAAAATTAAAGTTATTTCGACTTTGCCACCCCACCAATGTTAAGGGAGTAAGGGCTTTTCTGGGACACGCCAGTTTCTATAGGAGGTTTATCAAAGATTTCAGTAAAATTACAAAACCTCTTTGCAAATTGTTGCTTAAAGATGAATCGTTTGATTTTAATGATGAGTGTCTAAATGCTTTTAATACTTTGAAAAATAATTTAATTGAAGCACCAATTTTGCAAGCACCCGATTGGTCGTGTCCTTTTGAAATAATGTGTGATGCGAGTGATTTCGCGGTTGTGGCGGTTTTGGGTCAACGGGTAGACAAGAAACCGGTGGTAATTTATTATGCAAGTAAAACTCTAGATGGGGCACAATTGAATTATACTACTACTGAATAAGAGTTGCTTGCAATTGTTTTTGCTCTTGATAAATTCAGGTCTTACATTTAGGGGAGAAAGGTGATTGTGTATTCAGATCATAGCGCGCGCAGTCAGATATTTGATGGAGAAGAAGGATGCTAAACCGAGGCTGATTCGGTGGATTCTGTTGCTGCAAGAATTCAACCTAGAGATTCGCGACAAGAAAGGGACGGAGAACGTGGTGGAAAATCACCTGTCTAGACTGCCACACATTGAAGATGGAGATAGCTTGGAGATCAATGAGACATTCCCCGATGAGCATTTACTTTCTGTTTCTACATTACCTTGGTATGCTCATATTGTTAATTTTTTGGCTGCAGGTACATTACCAGATCATTGGACATCCAAGTAAAAGATGCAGTATAAGGCTCAGGTGAGACATTATGTGTGGGATGAGCCAAATTTGTTCAAGATAGGTCCCGATCAGATAATTCGGAGATGTGTACCGAGTGAAGAAGTACCAAGTGTTCTGAGTTTGCTACACGAGTCAGCATGTGGGGGACACTTCAGTGGTCAGAAAACGGGACGTCGGGTATTATCATCAGGTTTGTATTGGCCAATGGTTTTCAAGGATGCACATGAGTTTGCAAGGGCCTGTAATCGGTGTCAACAGATGGGCAGTATCTCAAAGCGCAATGAAATGCCCATGCAACCGATTCTGATAGTGGATTTGTTTGATGTTTGGGGGATCGATTTCATGGGTCCATTCCTGAATTCCCATTGGTTTGTTTATATTCTGGTAGCTGTTGATTATGTATCAAAGTGGGTGGAAGCAATCGCAACCAAGACCAATGACAGCAAGGTGGTATGTAAGTTTGTTCAGTCTAATATTTGTGTGAGG
Source organism: Deinandra increscens subsp. villosa (assembly GCA_039602395.1). NCBI lineage: Eukaryota > Viridiplantae > Streptophyta > Magnoliopsida > Asterales > Asteraceae > Deinandra > Deinandra increscens. Next base: position 2,158,275 of record JBCNJP010000007.1, read on the forward strand.
TTTGGAGTCCCCCGGGTGATTATCAGTGATGGAGGATCACACTTTAAGAATTTTTGGTTTAGCAAACTCCTGAAGCGATATGGAATGGATCACAGAACTGTAACGCCTTATCACCCGTAAACGAGCGAGCAAGTTGAAGTATCCAACAGGCAGATTAAAGAGATTCTATATAAAACAGTGCGACCCGACCGAAAGGATTGGGCAATCAAGTTAGATGATGCTTTATGGGCATATCGCACGGCTTACAAGACGCCTATTGGGATGACTCAGTATCGGTTGGTCTACGGTAAGGGATGTCATCTACCGGTGGAGATTGGTCATCAAGCATATTGGGCAACCAAGGAATTTAATTTGGATTATGATGAGGCGGGAAGACACAGGAAGTTGAATTTGTGTGAGTTAGAGGAGTTGCGGGCTGAAGCGTATGATTCTGCATCGGCTTACAAAGAAAGAATGAAGAAATATCATGATGCAAAGTTGAGGTTGACAGAGTTCAAGCCAGGACAGAAAGTGTGGTTTTATAATTCCCGGTTAAAGTTGTTTCCGGGTAAGTTGAAGAGTAGATGGACAAGACCGTATGTGGTAATTAGAGTGGGAGAGTATGGTAATGTGGAGATTGAAGATCTTGATGATCATTTGAGGCAAGTTGTGAAAGAACATCGATTGAAGCCTTACGTGGATTCCGCAGATATTCATGGGAAGGTGGACAAGGATGATTATTTTCTAGCACCGCCATACACACATCCGGGATTTGAAAAAGCGTGAAGAGTAGTACCGTCTGGCTGAAGACATTAAACTTAGCGCTAAACGGGAGGCAACCCAGGTTTTGTGTTTGTTTTGTTATTTTTCTTTGTTCTCTTTGTTTTTCTTTTAATTAGTTGTAATTTCAGGGGCTCGAGAGGGAATAGCTAAGCCGAGGACGATTTAGTCAGAAACCAAGGTGTTGGTGGTGGTGTAAAAGAGAAAACACACGAAGTGGTCAAGTATACAGAAAAAATTTCAAGTTTCCTGCCACTGTAGATAAAATCGTGGCGCGAGGGTTGAGTATTCCTCCTCACGGCACGACGCGTGTGTTAATCGAATATGGCCTCCCAGATTGGGGATTGTGGCGCGGCAGTATGCCACAGAACATCTTGCCCCAGGACGCGTGTTAAAAGTTTTTTAAAAAATATATCTTCTAAACATGGTCTTCGGTCATTTGAACTAAACCCACAAACCTTCCACCTCTCACCACCGTAACCCACACAAACCCTCACCACTTTCTACCATCTACCACCGTTCCCCTCCGCCGCGACCACCGCCCACCGTCGTAGACATCATTCTCATTACTACACACCATTACTATCATCACTCTGCCGTAACGCCACACTACACCACGGTTGTGGACGCCGTCGCTAGCGCACCACCGACCACCTTATCGATTTCTTTTCTTTGTTTTCGACTGCTATCAGGTACATCTTCCTTTCGAGCTTTGGTCTTAGCTTAAAATTGCATACTAGGTTTGAGTTAGGTTAGTTTTTTTGTTTTTAGTTTCGTTAATTTTGTGAACCCCGTTGAGACATAGAGAAAAATTGATTGAAAGATGATTATGCGTGCTCGGGAATGCCGGTATTAGGTTTTAATTTGGTTGGCGAGGCTTCGTAGGTTACCGATTTTATTTTCGCCCGTCAGTTTAGGGATCATGTCGCAAGCCCCTGCTCACGACCCTCGCGTGCACGATCCGGTTGCAAATTAGGGTTCGTAGTTTTAATTGGGCGTCGTGTCGCGAGGGCTGAGAGTTTCTCCTCGCGCCACGATGGGGCCTCTGCTTTAAATTTTTTTGGCTGATTCATCGATTTTTGGGCCGTATTAAGAGATTATTTTTATTCTGTATGTGCTAACATCTGTTTTGCAGAAATGGCTGGTCGGCCACCAGGTAGTGGATCCCAAGGGCCGCTAAAGAGGCCGCATGGAGCGCCGGATGCCCCGGTTATCATACAGCGTCAGGCGAGGACGATTGACTACCGCCATGAGGAGGTTGTGCCGGATCACGCTGCTGATCCCATTCTAGAAGATGAGAGAGTGATAGGAGAGCACACCTTGTTACAGTTTGCTGAGGGGACGCCCGAGTACGTGCAGTGCGAGAGGCTGTTAGATATTGAGATGTTGCAGTGTAGGACGTTCGATTGGGGTCTGTTAGATACATTAGGTGGGAGGCAGCGGATTGTGGTCTCGTTGACCCCGAGATGGAGGCAAGTTTTGGCGTGTGGAGATAGGCAGTATAGGGAGCTGGCACTAGAGTTTCATTCTACATTCCGACTGGAGTCTGGTCGCTTTTCTGAGCCGTACGCGGTATCATTTTCGTTAGGACGGCGGGTGTACGAGCTGAGCATCTAGCAGTTTGCGGTGGCTACAGGGTTCTATACTCAGGCTGAGGTGGAGTTTCCAGCCTTTGAGTCGGCGCCGAAGGGTTACTTTCAGAGACCGCACCCGCAGGGCATCACTGATGGTCAGATTGCAGCGTTTTGGAGATCTATTGCTGATTGTGATTATGCTACATCTGTTCCGACATCATTTATTCGCGATTCTGTTATTCCTTATCTGCACAGGATTATTGCATGCACACTTGTTGGACGTAAGTCTGGGACCGACAAGTGTAACTGACTGGATCTGATTTGCTTGCGGGCGATTATGGGGCCCCATGACCTCAACTTGGCTTATCTTATGTTGCTATCATTTCAGAGGGTTCGTCGTGGAGGTGTGACTTCCAGGGTTGATATGGGGCCGTATATTACGAGGATTGTTGATACCTGTTATGTGCATCGTGTGAAGTATCAAACAAAGTATAAGATCATGTCTAAGTCTCACTGGCCGAACGTGGTCCGAACCTGAGGTTCGGACAGGGATCGGCCAGCTGGGTATATATAGAAGTTTGGACGTTGTAATTCATAGTTCTGAGCGTGTGAGATTTCTGTTGAGTGTGTGTTTCTGAGTGTGTTTCTCTGAATCTTTTTCTAAGTGTTTACTGGTTGTAATTGTTCTTCGTTGATCAATAAAACAATCGGTTAATTACGTTTCGATGTCCGATTAGCTAGATCGAGTAGACGATCCGATGCTCACGCATTTTCAAGTGGTATCAGATCTTTCTGGTTCACTCTACTGATCTGTAGTTGCTATTTTCGGATCTTTGAAGTGTTTTTGGTGTTTTTCGAGTTTGATTGTGTGTTTTTCATCGATTCTATCGAGTGTTTGGTGTCAAAACTGCTTCTAAATCATTCCTTATCATTTTTCTCGATCCTCAGTTGCAAGTTTCGTCAAATTCAGTCAATTTTTGCGAGTTTTTGAAAAATTATGTCGAGGTTCGGAGGTTTCTGGTCAAGTTCGGCGTAACTGCTCCGAAGCTCAAGTTCGAAGCTTTGAAGTTCAAGTCTGATGAGAGTTCGGTCAGTGTTCGGTGAGAGTTCGGAGTTTGGTTAGTTCGGTCGAGTTTCGGAGTTGTTCTGAAGTTCGGACAGAGTTCGGCCTATTGATTTAGGTTCGGCGGGAGTTCGGTGGAGGTTCGGAGTACTGTGATAAGTTCGGAGAGAGTTCGGCCAATCAGTATTCAAATTTTTCACAATGTCGAAATTTCATGCATTTTCCGCAATGCAGAGTGCAAACAAACTATGCTGAATTTTGATAATGAAATCGGAACAAGTCAGAAAGTTCCAAAGTTGTGGAAGTTGGAAGATTATCATAATTGGAAACAACGATTTTCGGCTTATATAAGTACGAATGATATCGATTTGTGGATTCCGATCAAGAAACTTTATCAACATCCGGCTAATGCGGGAGATTTTAAGGAAGTTCATACCTTTGACAATGCTGAAAGGAAATCATATGAGCTAGAACAAAAAGCTTTTAGTTATCTAACAATGGCATTACCCACTGAGTTGCTACATCAATTTAGTACTTGCAAGAAATCCAAGCTATTGTGAGATGCTCTATCAGCAAGGTGTGAGGGTAATGATGATTACAAGAAAAGTCGGAAGAAAGTGTTGAATAAAGAGTTTGATAATTTTCAATTTTATGACAATGAGAACATTACTGCTCTGGTTTCCCGGTTTTTACATCTAATCAGTGGGTTGAAAGTTGTTGGTATTGAGAAGACTGATGCTGATTTGAAGGAAAAGATTATGGAGGCATTGCCTGAAAAGTGGGAAAACTATGTTTTGTTACTCACTCATGATGAATATTACTCTACATTGACATTTCACGAGCTTACTGGTAAACTTCATGCTCGAGAGATGGAAATGTTAATTTCCAAGAAGTCAACTGCTACTTTACAGAATCCTGAGTTATATCATGGTGAGAATACTACAAGCATGAATGCTAAATCTAAGCCAAATTTGAGTTCTGCACCAAATATTGCTTTTATGGCTGGAGTTTAAGGAAATTATGATAACAATTCATCACGGGGTTGTAGTTTTACAATTCCAAATTCTTCATGTCAAAATGCATTTTCTGCTGACTCAATGGATGATTGTGCCAAAATGATTGTTGCTTTAATCTCATCATCTTTTGGTTTGGTTATTAAAAATGTTGTTGATGCACAATTAGTCAGAGATGATCTTGATGCTCTTGATGATGATCAACTGACTGAGTTAGATCTATCTTGGCAATATGCTATGTTGAGTCATAGATCAAAGCGATTTTTCAACAAGCATGGCAAATCTACTGCTGATTTTAGTGAGAAATTAGGTTTTGATAAGTCAAAATTGAAGTGCTACAAATGTTCTAAACTTGGACATTTTGCCAAAGAATGTCAACAGAAGTCTAGTTTTCCTTTATCACCTATGCTTGGTTTTACTTCACCATCTTCTAGTAACTCAGACAAGCCAATAGCTTTAACAGCTCAACATGATGGTGTATATGATTAGGGTCAACGGTTTGGATATGATTCATCAGCTTTGATTGTTACTTATGTTCAATCAGATGATTCTTATTCGGATACTAGTTCCGATACTGATTCCACACCAAGTTCTTATGCATTTGCTGAAAATTTGGAAAGTTTGTTGAAAGAAAATGCTTCATTGTTGCATAAAATTCAAAAGCTTTCTGAGGAATTTACTTTGGTTAGTTTAGAATTGCATGTTTCTAAAGAACATGAAAAGGAGTTGGTTATAAAGAATGAGTGCTTGATTGCTGAGATCAACATGCTGAATGAAGTTTTAGATATTTCCAAACAAGAAAGAAGGGATGTTGAATCTGCAAAAGCAAAGTTATGTGAAGAAAATGCTGCCTTGATAAAAGAAGTTAAGAGATGGAAGGTGAAGCAGAAGATGCTGCTACTGATTTTCAGAATTTGTTTGACAAGTCCAAAATTAAACTTGATCTGCTTACAAAGAATGTTGAAGAGTTAGTTGCTAAGATTGAAGCTTATCAAGTTGATATGGAGAAGTTGTTAGATGAAAAGCGGGAGTTAATTAGTGTTAACAAGGTTCAAGCTGTAAACCTGGAAATTCAAAAGAGAAATGAAGATAAATTGAAGAAGGAATTGTTTGAAGGATTAGATAATCTTCGCATGCAAAAGTTTGAAACTCATAAGGTTGCAAAGTGTTTGATAGCTAAAGAAAAGGAATTCGCTGAGGCTCAACAGCATATTTCTGATCTCAAAATTCAGGTCTCATCATCTACTGTTGAGGAAGAAAAAGTTGTGAAGAAAAAGAAGAACAAGAAGAATACGAAGCAGAAGGCAAAGAAATCTGATGTTCTTCCAGCTCCAAAGTTTGTATCTGGTTCATCTTCTGCTGATACTGAGAAATCAGCTACTTCAAGTGATAAGATTCAGTCTCAACCTGAGTTTGATGAAAAGATCTTCTATGATCAGAAAAACGTGACTGAAGTGAAAGTTGAATTTTCTCGGTGAGCAAAGAATGGGCATTCTACATCTAAGGAGAAGGTTGCTGGAAAGAAGCTTGGATTGGGTTTTCAAGAGCTGAAAGGTAAAGCTGAGGAGGTTCTAGCATCCACATCACAGGGTTTGAAAAACATTAAAATGAAACAAGTGAAGAAGGAGATTTTCAAAGCTGAAAAAGTTCAACCTAAGCGATTCTACAAGCTTAAAGGTTCCGATCAACTCTTTTCTGATAAGGAATTTCCTCTTCATTGTGTTGATGCTCAAAAGATTTCTGAAGTTTTTGTGAGAGCTCAAGTTTCTTCTGAAAGTTCTCAATCTCGAAGCCCAACGTCTATATGGGTCCATGATCACAGACATCAGGTATATGATTCTCATTCTGATCATGCTCGAGATATTCATGTTTGTTCTTTGCAGGTACGTCCAAAGTGGGACAAAACACAGCGCATCTGTTATAATTGCCGCCGACCAGGGCATATGGCAAAAGATTGTCCACTACCTGCTGATTTTTCACAAAGGTTTTACAAGAAACCGTTTTTTGGTAAATCTGCCAAATCAATGTTTGTTAATGAACAGGGCAGAGTTTTTGATGAATGTGAACCTACATTCTTTCTAAAACAACAACGTTTTGTTCCAAATTTTCAAAAGCCTCAAACTGTAGGTTCATCATTACAGTCTCCTGTGACTGTTTCATCAAAAAACAGAATTACCAAAACAACATTGGAAACCTAAAGTGGTTTCAAAGCAAAACTAGGACACTGGTCAACCAGAAGCAATCCGCTTCGGGTCATTTATAAACTAATCAGTTTGACCAGTGTGCAGGTACTTCTAGAAGACCTATTAACGATTGCAAAATTGTTAATGGAGGAGTATTCTGCATAACTTAAATTTCATGATAAACTTTTCTAACCTGCAAATTTTATGCAATTCTAAAACTGCAAAATACCCGTGTTGATTGATCATTTTTCTTTGCTTACAAGTTTTTCTCAAAAACCAAAAATAGAGTCTGGTTTTGTGTAAAATGAAAATCCAAAAATAGAGTTTTCATTTTAAGGGGGAGAATTGTAAGTAAGGGGGGGGGGGGGGGTGATTGAGAAAAAGCATGTTATGGGGAGAAGGTGAATACATGTCAAATATATAAAGAATGAAGGTAAATACATGCACAATATATATAAAATTTTGATAAATTGATCATTGGGAAATGATGGTACATTGGCTTACGTATCTGACTCATGGATAGAGTAGATGAAAGGGCCATAAGATCATTGTTTGATAGGATTGGTAGGCTCAGCAGATCAGAAAGTATTCAGATGTGATATACACTAAATACTATACTAATGCTTGACCATGTGGATAACATCTTGATGCATATTTCATGACACAAAAAGAAAAATAAGTGTGAAATTTAAACTAAGAAGTCACTGTGTATACATGTGTTCATTTTGTAAAGATTTGAACTTGTTTGATTTTCTTTATTTTGTCAAACGATCGGATTTTCTCTGCGTATCGAAAGATCGACCTGATCGTTGTTCGTTTGACGTTCTGCTTTATTTTCTTTGGTGTTTCGTATAACTCATCGGACTTTCTCTGCGTGTACGTGAGTACCGACCTGATTTTTGTTGAGTTTTACAATTTCAACTTGTTTTATTTTCTTATTTTGTTATATCCGAGGCCTTATCTGTGTATCGAAAGATCGACCTTAAGGTAGACGATTTAACGTTCTTATTTCTTTTTGCATGGAACACAGTTGACAATATCATGAAAAATATTATGCATTGTGAAAAATCACAAGTGCTATCACACAAAATGAAAAAGAAAGAACAACAGAAAAATATTATGCATTGTGAGAAACCCTAGGGATCATCTGGGCTTATCCGGTTCTAATTTTCCAGACAAACCTGCTGTTGCCATGTGTGGCCAATCGGTACACTTTGCAGATCTCAGCAACCCTAATATTCAAATTGCGGGTTTGGTTCAAGTGGTGGAGAGAAAGAAGGATTCGCCACACCATGGGCATTACTTGGGAATAGGCAAGGTGGGTGATTGAGAAGAAATCGGTGACCAAATCCGGGAAAGGAAATGTCATTCCAAGCAGAAAAGGGTAGTGAAGGAAACAAACCCAGTCGTCAGAGATGTGGTCAGCTTTCAAAGAAGGATCAAATGGACGGAATTCGGCTCCGGCAGGGAAACTCGAAGATCGCTGCAACATTGCGATCGATCGTCAAAGTTGCCGGTCTCCTCCGTCGTCGCCGGGAGGAGTCCCTGGTCGGTGAAGTCGTCGGCCACTTGGTCGGAGACTGTGGCCGATGATCGCAACATTTTCTTCCCCATTATCGGAAAAGACGAGAAGGGAGAGAGAGAATACTAACCTGGAGAAGATGGGAGAAGCTCTAGGGTTTTCGCCAAATAAAAGCTGTGAGGAATAATGAAAGCAAAGAGAAGGTTATAAAGAAAAACCTAACGGGGACTTCGCCTAGGAAGTTGGGTCTAGCTAATTCCTCTCAAATCACAGTTACTTAGCGATAAGGCTCAAGTTCAAATTTTCGACAGCTGGCTTGCATGCGCCAACCGCCAAAAATTTGGGGGCAATTGTTGGTACTAGAATTCAGGAGATACTAAGCAGCTCGCATCAGCTCGCAAGCACTTCGCTGTAAGGATCTTGAATTATATTTCTTGACTAACTATTGTTTTTCCCCTTTTGTTTATTATTCGCAGGTTAACTCAAGCATGGATCACGTGTCCTAAAGACCCGGTCAACTAACAGAAACGTGGACTGAGTGGACTACTAACGGTCATGTGAGAGACGTGGAGTTAGTTGCTAGTTTTTAGGAGATATTGTTGCAATGTAATCTATATTTAAACAGAGCTCTAGGCTTACACACACACACTTTTTCGGCAATCAAGACTCTCTGCAACACTTAGAATACGAGCTCATTTCATTTGTACTAAACACTTTCATTATATAAAAGTTTTAGGAGGCAGGTACTTTGAACCGGCCCCCGAGGTTTTTTGCTAGGCTCCTTGAGGATACTCAAGGATTCCTGGATTTTCTCTCGTTACATCCTCGTGTCAATCTTCAAATTTACATTTCTATCTTTATTTACATCAAACGCGCTACCTCACTTACAAAGTTTGATTAACTAATTGCTTAGGCAGTTTTTGACCAAAACGGGAAGGTATTTCAAGTCCGATTGGAGGAATGGATAGCCTTGATAACCTTGACCCAAAGTTTGGAGCCATCTTCTTTGAATTTGAAAAGCCGTTTCAAGAGCAAGCTAAGGTTCATGGCGTGAAGAGAACCAAAACCCATACCTCCTTTTTTCTTAGAGGTGCACATAGTGCGCCACGAGACCCATGAGATTTTCTTTTCGCCACCCCAACAAAATTTTCTTCTCAAGGATTCCAGGGAACGGAGAGAGAGAAGAGGAGCATGGAAAAGAGAGAGATAGTAAATCGGGATAGAGCCAAGCACCGATTTAATTAAAGTTGAACGACCCCCAAAGGATAGACCGTTTAAGCGGCGTTTGGAATTAGCCGAACTGATGATACCGTGGAAAAAACGAGAGTTCTCGTCTCCCTCGAGAGCCCACTTTACCCGGCTCTTTTGCTTCAAATCTTTAAAAGCAATTAAAGCATTTAAAGGGTCTAGGGCCGAAATCTGTCCCAATAGAATTTAGAGTCACCGGGCAGTGATCGGACCATAAGCGAGGATGGACATGGATAGAGGAGTTAGGCCAACGAGTAATATAATTTTTGCAAAGCAAAATCCAATCCAATTTGCTAAGAGAATCTCCATTAGCAGGGAGAAAAGTGAACCTTCTTCCCCCCATGTTGAGATCAATAAGCCCTCCAAGATCGATGAATCTATTGAAACCGTCCGCCTCAGAGGAGTTAAAATCCGAGATGAAACGTTCATGAGCGAAACGCACCGCATTGAAGTCTCCCATAATCATCCAAATACCCGCATTAGAGGAGATCAGAGAAAGAATATGATTCCATAAAATCCGTTTCCGAGTAGCAAGTTTCGGCCCATAAAGATTAATAATAAAGAAGTTCTCATCGCAACCCCTTAGGGAACCTTTGATCCAAATGAAGTCATCGAAGATGTTAGCATCACTTTTGACAAAAACTGATGGGTCCCAAATACACACAAGGCCACCCGACCGCCCGTTTGCATCCGAGGCAAGAAAATCATAAGGGGAGTTATCCCATAAAGCACCAATGTTAGTACTTGTGGCATCCGCAATTTAAGTTTCTTGGAGAGATAAAAAATAGAGCTTGTTTTTATTTTTTAGAGAACGAATCCAAGAGTGTTTAGAGGAACTCCTTAATCCTCTAACATTCAGAGATAAGCAATTCATTAATAACCGATATTTGTGACGAAATCCGAAGAGGAACTTACTAGATTGGAAGAGATTGAGGGATCCTTGTTGAAGCCGAGAAGATCGCCAACTTCCTTAGTCATGAGAAGGTCAAAATCTGGAGATCGATAGAAATCTACGGGACTGTCATTTTTTGAAGCATTAGAGGCACTGCCAGCTTTGAGTTTTGAGGCTGAGGGTAGCGACCTTAAATACTTGTTTAGGAGGGTAGACTTATAACCACCCAATTGAATCTGGCTGAGGAGAGGACCCTGGTTAGCTTTAGATTTTTTACCCTTCTTAGATAATCGTTTAGGCACTGTCAGCGAAATAGGAATTTCCGGATCCACAGGAATATCCGAACTGGTCTGGGAAAGGTTAACAGGACCAACAGGGGCAGTGTTAGGCCCAACGGAGGAAGGAAATGGCCCAAATGCATGTAATGGTGGAAACGGCCCCGTTGTGTTATAAGATAGATCTTGCTCCAAAAATCACGACGCCAACCCATTCCTCACTCGCGTGAAAAGCTATGCATGGTGTTTGTGCGCCAGAAGTTCCACGCCTCACTTTTTACGTGATCTTGAAGAAAGTACCACTCATATTGTGACACCTCATTAACTTTTTAATATATATTTAAAAAAGTTAAAAAAAAAGGAAAAAAAATTAAAAAAATAGGACCACACCACATGGGTATACCACCATGTATGTGGTGGTGTCATGTGGTCCAGTCAGCGCCTACGTGACGACCACACCACATGGGTATACCACATGCCCTTATAAACATAATTATCTAAAAACAAAACACAAATTAGAAATAATAACAATAAATATAATCATCTCATAATAATGTCACAAAGATTAAAGTTTTAAATAACTAAGTTTTCACACGAATAGCTTCAAATTAATGACTAAAATTTCTATTTTAAACATTAAAAACATAAAAAAAAAATCTAATGATTGAAACAAACGGACATGAACAGATGTAAACTTACAAACATTAATAAACGCCTTAACGAATCTTCATGAACATAAATGAATGAACACGGCTTTTACACATGTTCGTTTATTTAGTTAATTTTTTTTTCATGTTCGCTTATTTATTAAATGAAGGATTGTAAATGAACTTCTCGACTTTTACTCATGTTCGTTTATTTATTAAACGAAGAAATGTAAACGAACTTCTCGCTAAACAGTTCTTATGACCCTATAATAAACTTTATCGTTATACTCATTTTACAACATCTAATTTTTTTCTTTCTTTCTGTTTTTTGTGTGTGTTTTTTAATGTTATTTAAAACTACACGAATGGGCATGATTTCAAAACGTAGGCCACTAAATTTAAACTTCTTAGAAGCTCCTCGTGATTTGGGAGCAATCATGACCAATCTGATATCACGTTGTCCATTTAAATTGATTAAAAATATAAGATTGTGTTCAACGTTGGGTAATGAAAAACGATAAATTTCTGATTTGGTTTGTGTCACATGCATGCATGCATGTTTAAAATGATGACTTCTTAAATAAAAGTAATGCATGCATGCGTTAGTTCTATTATATATGAGTTTAAGGGCGCAGCTTAGGGTCTCCGGGTTTTTTCGGCGCGATTTTTGAATTTTTTTTTATATATACTAAGGACCTCCCCCCTCCCTCTCGGGGATTAAGATCCGTGACTTTTCGCCCCCCACCCCCCTCCCCCCCACCCCCCTCAAACTTTTTATCCAAACTTCGCCAATGTATGAGTTCTCTTGTAAGTTGTAATCAAGTTAATATTGTACGTAATTAACTCAAACAGTCAAACTATAAATTAGCATGAAAAGGCAGAAAGTGTAAAGTTAATCTTGCAGCTTTAGGGTTCCCGGCCCATCGACATACGTACGTGGGGTTAAAGTGGCATGCAACCAAGAATCTTATTCTTCCTAACAAAAACTAAGCTTTACAAAAGTTATGTTTTCCTTTTAAATGGCTTAGCTACCCCGTTCTTGATCATTCCCGGCCCTTTGTATTTTACAAATTAATTACAACATTATGTTGGCGTCACATAAACGTACTCAAAGATTTGTTGAGAAGAATATATATTAATTAGGTAAGCACTACGTCCACTACAAGAAATTCGGTCATTAGTAGCGACAATAAGTCGCCGCTAATAGTCAAGATGTCGCCGCTAATAACCTTTAGCGGCGACACGCCGCTGCTAATGGGTCGTCGCAATATGACGGCCGCTAATGCTTCACTGCCGCCGCTAAAACGTCGCCGCTACTACTATGTCGCCACTATTGATACTGTCGCCACTGAAAAGTCGCCACTATTGCCTATTTATACAAAAAAACGTATTTTTCCTGTATTTTGTACTTTTTTCCTGTATTTTATACATTTCCTGTTTGTCAACCACATACACAACTAAAACTGCAAACACCAACAATAGATACGAACTTCCGCAAATGTTAAGTTTAAGAACACAATCAAGTTTCACATACTACCGTTAGTTTCCTAACATACGTCCGTTCCTAAAAGTTTTTACAATTCACTTATAAACATAAAACTAGATGCATAGGTGGGAAATTCCTTCATTCACTGTCGTTGTTGTTGTCATTTTCATTTCCCTCGTCGTCTTGTCCGCCGCCTAAATGTTGCGTTCCAATGTTCAAGCCCGTAACTTGTGAGAGTTGAGCTAGAAATACCGGATTTTGAACCAAATTTGTAATTTGTTCCTATAAAAAAATACAAACATAACGGGTCATGTTACAAACATACAAATACTAACAATATAAGTTCATCACTACTTGCAAATATTTACCAATTCTAGTACTAACATTTACCAAACTAATACAATACATATACAAACATACAATATTCGTGTCAAACGGGTCGTTTTACATACATACATATAGAAACATATAAGTTTTGGGTCAAATGGGTCAAACAACTAACATTTAACAAATATTAACATCATCATAACTACTTACATTTACCAAACTAATACCATAGATATACAAACATACAAAATTCAGGTCAAATGGGTCATTTTACATACATACATAGACAAACATACAAGTTTCGGGTCAAATTACTAACATTTAACAAATACTAACATCATAACTACTTACTAACTTTACATATCTACTAACTCTTTACCAATTCTACTAACATTCATCAAACTAAGACAAAAGTAAGTTAGTGTACGTTACCGGTGTGAATTATTGGAATTGCGGCTGTTGTGACTCCTGATTAGAAGCGGGTTCAGAAACGGGTTCTTTCGAAGACGCTTTAAACCCAATCCCCCGGATCCATCCACGTTGAGGCTTCAATACCTTTTGAAACACAGGGACTTGAGAAGAAGTGGGGGCTTGAGAAGAAGTCCCTTCAGCAGGAGGAGGTTGAGTTTGGGAACGAATCTCCTCCTCTAATTTGCGCTGTATTTTATAAAGATGATTTAATATAGATATGTATATCTATAGATATTATACATAAATAAATACTTACAACTGTATCGACAACTAACGGGTCAAGCGTCCCATCTTTAAGCGTATGATGTTGGATGAATGATTGCAAACGGGTTTGAGCCTGTTTAACATATAATATTCAGGTCAAACGGGTCATTTTAATATATATATATATATCATTACATTTTTATAACTCGTGTTAGCGTATGAAGACGTCCCCCCACGGTTTGTAATTGTTTGGGATTGACGGTTTAATTTGTTAGCTTCCGACCGTTTTTTATATTTATCTGACAAAAAATGCTCAACAGAGCTGGCCCAATGATCATCATGCATCCCTTCTGGCACGGTACGCAATGCTCTCGGGATATCATTAGCATCCCCTCCATTGCGTCTAAAAAATCTATGTGCCTCATATTTTCGATCTGAGTATCGATCTTGGTATATCCTCTGAAGTGATTTTTTTATATCGATACTGTCAGGATCATTTTCAAACTGATCCAGATCGTATGATTCCTACAAAATTAAACTTAGAAAATCATTTACTTTGAGATCCTGGAACATGGCATTTTTTTGAGCTTGCGGTACATTATCCCAAGAATCTTTATCAGGTGCGACATTACGCCACATATACAGGCCGACTGCCCGTTTGAAATAGGATCCCGAATCGTCAAGCAAATCAAAAGTAGCATCACGATCAAAAACTAATGTCAAAGGCCCCCCATTTGCCTTCACCAACTTTTGAAGGCCTGTGTTTTTTGCCTTCCCTCGAGTTCTCCTCGGAGGTCGGGCCGCTTCATTTATAATTAGAAAAAACCAGTCACGATATTGATAATAAATAAATAAGTGTAGTAAACATATGAATTAAAATTAAACTTACCATCCTCATAGTGGCCCCCGCCTGCACCAAAGCCGCCAGGAAAAGGTGGATCCTGGCCGGCCCCATCACCTCCATGACCAATCACGTCAGTCATGAGATACAACAACAAGTACCAGAGAGATATCATCCTGAAAAGTTTAAAGATAAAAGAATATGAATAAAGTTTTATATTACAACATGAAGTTACAAATAGAAATCACAACTCTACTTTCACTCACACATCTCCCCGTCAGACACTTCAGTATCACTCTCAGACCCCTCAGAAATTACAAACACTTCAGTATCACTGTCGGTTTCATCCTCGGACACTTCAACAGTCTGGTCCACTAACACTTCAATAGCCTTGTCCTCAGTAGCAGAACTGCTTGGAAAATATTGTCTGAAGTCGACAAACAAATTTATAGCAGATGAAGAGTTGTTATGAACAATGTCAAGATCTTCGGTGAAGTCACGGTTAGCACTTTGTAAATTCTCATCCTCGGGCACTTCAACATTCTCAGTGCGACCGGCATTTAATGGTATATCCCATATTCTCCGATGATTAACGTGCTCGACGACCCACCGATTATTGTTTTGGTTTCCTCGAGAGGGTTCTTTGATGTAGAACACCTGTTTGGCTTGCGAAGCAAATATGAGTTGATCTTCTTTATCCCATTCCTTTGTTGTGTTGATACTAGTGATATTATTTTCAAGTCTAACATCACTTTGGGTATCGAACCACTTGCATCGAAATAGAACAGTTGAATATCCACCTGGATAACGCAGCTCAATAATCTCTTCTAATTGGCCATAATATTTTGTACCATTCTCTCCCTCCACTGAGACCCCAGAGTTCTGTGTTGTGCGTGGCGCGTCACGGTCAAGTACCATAAATCTAACACCGTTGACTATACAAGCACTATAAGTTGATGCATTTATATTTGCACCCATTGAAAGAGCATACAACTCTGAGTGGAACTCTTGAGAATTTTGTATTTTCATTGAATAGACCTAACAAATATATATAAATATGTGTTATGTATGTATTACTTAGCAAATACATAGAACTATGTGTTATATATGTATTACCTTTTCAAGAAACCACCTAGGAAATTGAGTTTTAACATCATGTTGGGGATGTTCGGATTTGAATTCACTACATTGATGTATAAATATACAAGTAAGGAAGCGAAAAGAATACTTAAGTAGTGATTAAAGATCGAAGATAGGAACACTTACTTCATGTAGTTCCTGACTTCTTCACAGCTATCAAGGACAAACCATTCTAATTTAAGCTTTTCGCTTACAGAGAGATGTTTGATCTATGTTGCGCTAGCCGGACGACAGAGAGACTCAAACACCCACATATTTCTTTTTTCGACAACGACATCCTCGTTTCTATCGGGGCGATTGAACTGAGTCTGAACATCTTGAAGGTACCTCGAACAAAATGACAAAGCTTCTTCTGCAACATAACCTTCGGCTATACAACCTTCCGGCCTTGCCTTGTTTCTGACAAAATTTTTAAATTTTTTCATCAACCTTTCACAAGGATACATCCATCTCATACATACTGGGCCTCCGCGAATCGCTTCATCAGGTAAATGCAAAACTAAATGGACCATGATGTCAACAAAAAGCTGGAGGATAGATCAACTCTAACTGGCACAAGATTGTGATAATGGCATCCTTCGCTTTGTTCATATCCGAAACCAATAATGTTCTGGAGCAAAGTTGCTTAAAGAACATACAAAGATCTACTATTGGTGTATAGATATCTTTTGGCAAAAACCCTCTAACCCCAATCGGTATCAAATGTTGTATAAGAATATGACAGTCATGAGATTTCAACCCAGTAATGTTTGTATTGTTATCTGTAACTCTAGCGCTTATATTAGATCCGAACCCATCTGGCAATTTAACATCTTTTATAAACTCACAGAAAAGCTTTCGATCACTGACCTTTAATGAATATTTTGGGTGGGGCTTTTCAAACTTGCCACAAGCGTTTTTTTTCAACCACAATGTCTTCCGAATGTTTAGCCTTTTCAAGTCTTCACGTGCATCTGTCGTGTCTTTGCTCTTATCGTTCATTAGAAGAGTACCCAACAAACTATCGCACACATTCCTCTCGATATGCATTACATCTAAGTTGTGCTTCAGCGACAGAGAAGACCAGTACTCAAGTTCATAAAATATGCTTCTTTTCTTCCAGTTGTTCATGTTTAACTCCTTGTTGGGCTTTTCCTTAACACCTCCAAAAAGGGGATGCTTGCCGGGTAGTTTAGGGACTAGACGATCGAGTTGAGCTTTTATGTCTGCCTCACTAAATTGTTTAGGAGGGCCTCTTAACTCCATTTCTCCATTGAATTCCAAATTTGTTCTCCATGGGTCATCAACACCTAAGAACCGACGATGACCGAGATACACGCATTTATGTTTTACACGTATTGACGAGGTGTCTTCGTTGCAAATCGGGCATGCTTTGTAGCCCTGTCCGCTCCAACCAGATAAACTACTACGGGCTGGAAAGTCATTTATGGTCCATAACAATGTTGCCTTCATTGTGAAGAATGTGTTTGTAGCTGCATCTTTAGTACATACGCCATACTGCCACAAATGCTTAAGCTCATCCACTAAGGGCCTAAGAAAAACGTCCATGTCCTTCCCAGGTGATTTAGGACCAGGAATCAACAAGGACAACATGAATGATGAGTCTTTCATGCATAGCCATGGAGGGAGGTTGTATGTGGTGAGTACAACCGGCCACATGCTATAAGCCGTACTCATATTACCAAACGGATTGAAACCGTCAGCTGCAAGTCCAAGCCGAACATTACGAGGTTCCCTAGAGAAGTTAGGGTACTTTACATCAAATTCTTTCCATGAAGATCCACCAACGGGATGACGCAACGTACCCTCTTCTGATCGCCCGGTGCTGTGCCAGATCATATCTTTTGCAGTGTGCCTTGAACAATACAAACGTCGTAGTCTGGGGGTCAAAGGGAAGTATTTTAACACCTTCTTAGCTACCTTCTTGCCCTTTGTGTTCGTATCAACCCACCGACTCTCATTACAAACAGGACAATTCTGCAACGACTCGTTTTCTTTCCAGAAGAGAGCACATTCATTTTTACACACATGTATCGACTCATATCCCAAACCAATCTTCTTTAATGTTTTTTTAGCTACGTAATGCGAAGCGGGAACCTTGTCCCTTCCGGATATGAAGCTTCAATTAACTCAAGAATCTCATCAAATGAACTATTAGTCAATTTGTTCTTCACATTGATATGCATAAGCTTTGCTAAAAAGTCAAGGGAAGAAAACTTAGTACAACCGGGATATAATTCTGATTGGAGTTCCTTTAACAAGTCGTCAAAATCATCACCGGCCCCGCTACTCTCTCTATCCGAGTTCCCTTCTTCGATGTTGGTATCCACTTGCATAAGATCTTCGAGAGCGTCACCCATATTGTTTTCCGATGCAACGTCATCTACATCTACAACTTGAGGAATAGAATTTTCACCGTGATAGTTCCAAATCTTGTACATCGACCAAAAACCCCATCCAAACAAATGATTCTTTACTTTTCGCAAGGGAAACCTGAGCGAATTCTTACATTTGTTACATGGACAAAAAACATATCCTTTTTTGTCGATAACTCCATTGCACAACTCGAGAAAAGAATTAAGTCCATCATTATACTCCATTGAACTACGGTTTGGATTGTTAAGCCAACTCTTATCGACAACCATGCTACAAATGACAAGAACAAAGACACACAACATAAAACCCTATAATGCACAAACCAATTGAAGCTTATACATAATATATGTACTTTAATTCAAGCTAATATCGGAACACTCAAAATAAATAAGTCCTAAACTCTTGATGAAACCTCATAAACATTAAACATAAACTTTAATTCAAGCAAATTCAATACATATAACATATGTGACTATGGACACAGCTAGTATATAAAATCTCAACAAAAATAATCATTAAGAGACATTATCGTCATTAATGTCGGTTGTTGGAAACAATTTACAATGTATCTTTATTGTTTATATATTTAACGAGTCAAGTATCACAATTCAAATAGATGATCTTGGTTTGGGTTTGTAAGTCATTCCTTCTATTTGAACAGTAAGCTATGAGAAATTTATGAACCGAAGGAACAAGATGTGTATCAAACCCTAACAAACTTGAACCACATACAAAACACGCATTTTAGCACCGAAAATCTGTTATACACGAGGAAAAGTTGATAAGCCATAGCAGATTGGCATATGATATAGAGAATGCAATTCATGTAGGACATAAACATGTACAAAGTGAGATTGAACTCCACTACATTAGTAAGTACATACGCGACTAAGCTAACAT
The DNA here is from genome assembly GCA_039602395.1 of Deinandra increscens subsp. villosa. Classification (NCBI taxonomy): domain Eukaryota; kingdom Viridiplantae; phylum Streptophyta; class Magnoliopsida; order Asterales; family Asteraceae; genus Deinandra; species Deinandra increscens. The sequence continues at coordinate 2,177,196 of JBCNJP010000007.1, forward strand.
GTATAACAGATCAAAGAAACATAGTGCATTCGAAAAGTTAGCAGATAAGTACTGTATTAAGTAATAAAGCTACAATCCAAAATATAACATAACTTTCTTATCTTCTATTCCAAATCCTGTAGATGTTAACTCTAGTGTCATTGCATTCTAAATATTAGCAAAAAAGTGTTATATTCATCCATACAATAAACACTAAATTGTGTGCTTATTTGAAATTTTAATTAGAGGTGCACATACAAATAAACCCTCTAATCATCACATACAATAAACAAGAAAAGAAAAAAACGCACAGCAGATCGCAAATGGAAGAAAAATGCACAGCAACTTGCAAAATCGGAGCAAGTTTTGTACCAGACACCCCCATTTGGTAAATATTATGGAATGTGGAGCTTGAAAACGAACCTGATCGGAAAGGAGGAGAAGTACAGCGGCGGTTGTGTCGCAGAGGAGGAACTCCGGCGGCTGTCGCTGGTGTCGCCGGAATGGAGGAGAAGTACGGTGATGTTGGCGGCAGTGGTGTAGCAGCGCCGGTGGAGAGGAGAAACTCCGGCACGGTGTAGCTCGATCGGAGTATTGACGAGAATCTCGTCAATCTCGTCTGCGTTTTTCGTGGGGTTTTTTGGGGAAAATGTAGACAATGGCGGCAATGGATAATAATAACCCGCTATTTTTTAGGTCATTAGCGGCGACATGTCGCCGCTACTAGTGTCGCCGCTAATAAGTCTGGTACGATCAAACCCTAGCCTTTAGATCGGAGAAGCAAATGGACGGACATATTTAATTAGCGGGTCTGGATGCGGATCAGGGGTAATAGCAGCGACATGTCGCCGCTATTGAGTCGCCGCTAAATCTCGTCGCCGCTATTAACAAAAGTCGCCACAAAAAGGTCGCCGCTATTTCTTGTATTTCTTGTAGTGGTCATATGCATGCCTACTAGCTAGATGAACAACGCATATATATATATATATATATATATATATATATATATATATATATATATATATATAGGGTTAGTTTCAAATGAGAACTTTTTTTCTTTAAGAACTTTTGAGAACCATTCTGAGCCACTAATTTTCAAGGGGGAAGCATTCAAATTCATGGGGGGGATTTCCTTATATATAACTTGTTGCTCAGAATAGTTCTCAAAAGTTCTCAAACCCAATTGGTTCTCAAATGATCCTCTCCCTATATATATATATATATATATATATATATATATAGAGAGAGAGAGAGAGAGAGAGAGAGAGAGAGAATCATTTGAGAACCAATTTGATTTGATAACTAAAAAGAACTAATTTAAGCCACAAGTTTATTTACATGTATCCCCCTCTCATGAATTGTAGTGGTCCCCCCTGAAATTTGTGGTTGAGATTTAGTTCTTAAAAGTTCTCAAAACAAAAAGTTCTCATTTGAACCTAACCCTATATATATATAGGGAGAGGATCATTTGAGAACCAATTTGGTTTGAGAACTTTTGAGAACCATTTTAAGCCACTAGTTTATATATATGGAAATCCCCTCCATGAATTTGAATGCTTCCCCCTGAAAATTAGTGGCTCAGAATGGTTCTCAAAAGTTCTCAAAAGAAAAAGTTCTAATTTGAACCTAACCCTATATATATATATATATATATATATATATATATATATATATATATATATATATAATTTTATTTTTAACGGCAAATTTGAATCACTGAAGGATCATTTGTATCTTTCTATCATCTCTATTCCCAATTAAGAGGAAACTCACCATAGGCAGCCGAACCTGAAACCCTAATCTTTTTGTCACATATATGAGACTTGAAGCCAAGGCCTCCGGCCCATTTTTAATGTTTTTAGGTAGATCACCTCAACCACTTGGGCTAGAGATCATTGGTGAATGGTGATGAACAACACATGCATCATATATAGTGGCACTCTTTCATAACACAATTGTTTGATCGGTCTATAGCTAGCATGCACGCTGTGAAAGTTAGGTCTCGATTCTAACAGTTAATGATTAATTTGATGACCAAAGGAACAAATCCTAGCTGGTATGATGGTGAAAGAAAGTAAAGTAGATTGTTTTGAAGAATCCCAAAAGTGTTTCTTGATAAGAATATTTATAAAGAGTATGACCAGAATTTTAGATAAAAGAATATGGGCATGGTTGAAGATTAACAAGCATATATATATATATACATCATTAAGATATACAATACCTACCACCGTCCATTTCATCTTTGACTTTTAAAGATTCAAAATTTATACTCGTTTATTTAATTAAGAGCCTTAGCATATGTATATTTACAAAAAAAAAAGTTCCCAGAGCTATCATACCGACTGTGAATCGAACATTTCCTCAGCTATATATACATGTTTAACAATTAGAATTTTATAAATACAAGTCATTTATAATGTCAGCTCACCTATCTAAGAGGGTGTTTGGGATTGTAGTTTTAAATTCAAAAGTGATAGCTTTTGGTAAAATTATTTATTGTCATATTGCTTTTTTAAAAGTAGTTATTTTTTAAAAACTGTTTGGTTTATTTTTTGTGGTGGCAAAAGCCAATAATAAGTCAATAGGTTGTTCTTTAAAAATGTTTGGTTTAGCTTTTATACGTAAAATGACCAAATTGAGGTTATGTGGGTATAAGATTATGTAAGTCTAAAGTCAAACGAGGGTATTATGTTAATTGCCCTAATAAACAAACTCAATTGTGGTATAATGGTTAATTCCACTACTAGAAAAACAGTCTTTTATGACGCACAATGCGCATCATAAAAGGGGTTAGATGACACGCAAATGCGTGTCAAGGAAAGCCCCCTCATAAAGAGAGATGGCGCGTAAAATGCACATCATCGATCGGCTTATGACACGCAAAAATGTGTGTCATAAATGTCTATCATAAAATGAGTGTCAAGGAATCCCCCATCATAAAGGAAAATGATACGCACTTTTTGCGCGTCATGTGTTTAAAAATTATTATTTTTTGGTACAATCATTAATATCTATATTAAATGACAAGTAACCTTATAATACAAAATAAAAATATACTTATAGCAAATAAGGCATTTCATATATATAGCAACATTACAAAGTTCATATGAGTTTACAAATGTATTCGCTATGCTACCAATATGATCATCGGAAAGACATAACATTTGTGCTAATGTTGGTACAAGAATGATCATTTATCTATTGATGCTGAGACTGAGACTTGATAACTCTTGCATAAAACTTCAGTGAGCATCTCTTGTAACCAACATGTTTTAACTGCAAATTCACAAGTACATGAACATGCGTAAGCACAATAGCATATAATTAAGTATATAACTCTGTAGGAAAACCGTTCATAAATTTAATTAAAAATAAATACTTTTATTTATGTACGATTACAACAAAGAAATAAACCTATTCTATTACAATACAAGTAAAAGAAAATAGATCTACTCCTATTAGAATTACAATGAAATGAATCACGTTACAGGAAAAAGAAAAGAATTACAATACAATGATATGAATAAAGATTACAAATAAATGAAATTACAATACAAATGAAATGATATTTATTTGAATGAAAGAAATATAAAGACAGAGAGTTGAAGAAAAAGGTTTTGAATGATAAAATACTAATTAAAGGTCAAAGAAAATTATTTGAGAAAAATCTTTTGATATTAGTTTAAGAAAACACGAAAGGTTGCAAGGAACCCTGGCGAAGGCTTCGGGTCAAAACCCGGGTCCCTTAAAACAAATTCCAGGTCTACCGAAGATCCGTTTTGTTTCCTAGGGTACAATCGCCTAAGCCGTATTGTATGGCCGAGATAACTCTAAGCTTGAAGTTACCTTGAAACTTGAAGAAATGAAGAACGAAGAGAAAGATTTGAGAGAAAGAATGAGGAAGAGCAGAGAGAATTCTTGTGTGAATTCGGTGTGTCTAGCATCAACTAATGAGACTGTATTTATAGTGGTGGGAGTCTTGTTGAGCACTCGAAAGTTAATTCGTAGTCAAACTTGACATTAAACGTCTTTAATGCAAATTGATTTCTAATTAACGCGGAATTACCTTAATTAGCTCAAAATGCGTCTACAACTGTCAATCCGGAAGTACTCCGCGTACCAGCTATTTTCCGGAAGAACTGATCTTCCGGTCCTTTCCAACTTCAACCGGAAATTCTTCCTGTTCAACTTCCTCTTGAACTTCAACCGGAACTACTGTTCAGGTTGAACTCGTTTTCGCCCGGACCACACAGGTCCGCTTGACCCACTTTCCGGTTGAACTGGTTCCGCCCGAACCTGTTCTTCCGGTTCAACTCACCACTCCGCTTGCTGACTTCAACCGGACCAGCTTCCGGTTGAACTAAAAAACAATAAGGCGGCTCTCAAGTGGCTCACGGCGATGCGAAGTGGAAAGTGCGCCATCAAAGCGCCACATTGCGCCTCATTAGCCCAAGCCACGCGCACGTGCGCGTGCGTGTGCGGCTGTGAGTGCGAGTTAGGGGTGCTTCGCACCCCTCAGGGTCCAAGGGATGTGTCCTACTAAGGGAAACAATAGTTGGTAAGGTTCCCACCTTATAAAGCACTTTTGTTTTCATCCCCCAACAAATGTGGGATGAGTTCCATGCCATACTTGGCATTTTTCTCTCTTATTTTCGCAGCTTGCACTGCTGAGAGACCTCAACTTTGAGCTTCGATATATCAATCATATGAGCTCCGTTTTGGACGTGGTTTGGTGTGTTGGAAAGCCATCACAACGTACTACACAAATCCATTAAATACAGAGGCAACAATCTATGTTATCTGTATTTTATTTTAGTCCAAAGTTGGTGAAAAACTTATTTTCACACTTAGCGAAAAAACCCATTGTTGGGAATGTTCAGTTTGACTGAAATTCTCTAAGTCAGAGTTCCGAAGGAAGTTACTCTGGAACTTCCTCTGCACTAAGAAGTTACTCCGGAACTTCTCCCTAAGTTAGTCCGGAAGTTTGACTTATCTACTCGGTTCAAGTTTCAAGGCAGTAAAGCTTTCAGAAAGCAGTTTACTTTCCGCCATGCTTTACACTGTTCACCGATAGAGTTGCTCAACTGTTCACAGCACCCATGCCTGTTGGTACAACAACTTTTGGAGTAGATATGATTAGTTTATTTAGCCTAGTAGCTAAATGGAAATAAAAGATTATATTTTATTTCCTCCTTACACTATATATAGTACATGTAGTTCTCTTGTTTATTCATCGATCAACTTTATTGTTCATATGTTGTAACTCTCTGTAAACATCTGAGAAGTAATAATATTGTAGTGCTTGGGATTAATATCTTTTGTTCAAACTACTTTACTTCTTGTTTATTAGTTACTGTTATCGATCAAAGGCTTTTCAAACATAAACACAAACAAGTCTGATTCCGCCTTTCTTGTTTGATACCTTTAAGTAACTTGATTGATTAGCATGTTCTAATCACGATCCAACAAGTGGTATCAGAGCCTTGGCTCGTGTGTTTCAAAGTGTTAAAGAATTTTTGAAAACTTTTCTTACTTAAAGGTGTTTCTATTTGCTTTAGAGAAGACTGTTACGATTCTTGATCTCTGAAAATGAGTGAACTAAGGAATGACAGCACTAACAAACCACCTACATTTACTCCTGATGACTTCGACACCTAGAAACTTAGAATGGAGATTTTTCTGCAAAAATACTGACTACAAAATGTGGAACTCCATTAACTCAGTTCCACCAGTCATTACAACCAAATCTGTAACTCAACCAATTGTTGATCTAATCAAAACGTATGAGAATTATTCTGAGGATGACCATAAGACCTGTGAATGTGACTACAAAGCTTTGTGGGCACTCCAGGCAGCTCTTCCTAATTCCATACTCATTGGCTTTAAGAGATGCAAAACTGCACATGATCTTTGGAAAGCTCTCATTGAAATGTATGAGGGGACAGATGAGGTTAGGGAAAATAAGAAAGATGTTTTGAAACAAAGATATGATAATTTCTGTCACAAAAGAGGTGAAACTATGTCTGAACAATACTTGAGATATGTGAAACTGATAGATGAACTACAAGGTGTAGATGTCAAAATTGAAAATACTGATATAATCAGAAAGTTTTTAAGATCTTTACCTGAAGTTTGGAATGTCTATACAGTTAGCATAAAGTATAACAAAGACCTCAAGACTTTGAAATTAGGAGATCTCTATGGAATGCTGAGTGCACATGAGATGGAGATGAATGAGAAGTCTGGTGTATCATCTAACCATGCATCATCTTCCAAAGGCACTTTGGCCCTCATCACTGCTCACTCAGAGAACTATTCTGATCATGAACCACAAATTTCCTTTCCTGAGTCTCCTAAAGGACATGAAGTTTCATATTTTCAAAACTTTGCAAGTGTTGCTAACAATTCTTACACAGGGTTCACTAGATCAGATCTTGAATGCATCAGTGCTGATGATCTAGAAGAAATTAACATCACAACACAGCTTGCAATGGTGTCACTGAGGGCACAAAGGTTCTACAAGAGAACTGGAAGGAAGTATAATGGAGCCAAGAATGCTCCCATTGGCCTTGACAAATCTAAAGTCAAGTGTTACAACTGCAATCAGTTAAGACACTTTGCCAGGGAGTGTTCTCAGCCAAGAAGAGATGGTGGCTACAATGCTGAGAAGAAACCAGAATACACCAAACCAAGCTCTGGTTTTACCAAACCTAGCTCTTCTTCAGGCCCTACTCCACCAAAGCCCTCTTACAACAACCAAGGCAATGCAACTGCTGCTGTAACCAAACGGGGTTTGTTGACTGGGAAGAAGTGATGAGTAAGTTTGCTCCAATCAACCATGCCCTGATGGCTAGTGGTTCTTCACCTGCAACTGCAGAGGGAAACTCAAATCCCACAAATGAACCTGAAAATGTGTTATGCACACCTAAGTGCATTGAACTGGTTGAGAGTTACAAAAAGCATAATCTGTCACTAATAGAAGAAATAGCAAACTTAAATGAGTTGAAAGAGTACTCAAGAAGGGCATGTATAGCTTATTCAACCAAAACAGATGAACTTAAGCAAACAATAGGGGTTTTAAAACATCAACAAACTGATTTTATAACACAAATAGATGATGTTGTTGAGCAACTAAAAATTTCAAAGAAACAAAATGTGGAATATGTGCTTGACATTCAAACCCTAAAAGATCAGCTGAGAGAAGCCATATGCAATGCTGATAAATTTCAAATTGCAAGTGAAAAGCTAAAAAATTATGGCATGAGCACACACATGGGAAAGGAAGGGTATCTTTTAAAAGTGTTGAAAACCCTGATCTTACACCAGTCTTGTAACCTTACCCAACAAGGAAACAAATGTTTCCTTGACAGCTGACCCAAAGGAGAATGGTCCTGTAATTAAGGACCTATCCAATGAAATTAAGTGTGTTAAAAAGAATGATGACATACTGTTTGAAAATCACATTGGTTTTTCTGATGTCACAAAAGCATCAACCAGCATTTCTGCTAAGGTTGAAGATTTGAAAATCTCAAAACCAACCTCACATGTCACTGAGTCAATGAGTTTAGATCATGAAGGATCTCATTCTTTGGGTTCTACTACTCAAAAGGTTGGAACATCAAAACCTGTTTTCAAACATGTATCACCAAAACACCAGGTCTCTCATATTTCTCTGAAGGAATGCATAATTTTTGGTGAGTTGGGACATGTGGCAATTCACTGTTCCTACAATCCTTTTAAACAGATAATTAACAATGGTAACATTTTTCCTAAGAGAAACTAAAATCTGTTTAGTTCAAAGAACCCAATAGATAGCAGGAACATGTCACTAAGAAGATCACATGGTGATAAAAGGGTTTTTGGAAAAACTCAGAAGGTTTGGGTTGGAAATGAGAAGAATAACAACTTCTCACATGTTAAAAGAAACAATTTTTCTAAGGAACGAAATTCCGTAGGAACTTCATTTCTTCCGGGAGAACTTTCCTCTGGAAGAATTACAGTTCCCTCGGAACATTTAAACAACATCAGGTCTTCAAAACCTTCTAGGCAAATACCTGATTTTCAATCCACTGAGTTTATGAATCAACCACACCCAAATTCCCACTGTTGCTTCTCAACCAAAGTTTGAAAATGCAAAACAAAGAAGCAACAGGAAGTACTAGGAAAAGAAGACTTTTATCAAGAAACATGGTTTTCCCAAATGGCAAAATTATAGCAGGAATGTAAATGAGAAAAAGGGTGACATTTCAGAGCATGATGACTTTATCACTGAAAATCAACTTGTTTTAAGAAATTACTCATATAATGATGCCATGGGAAAGACCCAATACCACAAAGGCTTGGGTCCCATACTCCAACTAACCATGTTGTTTATCTGTGTAGGGGCCACCTAATAAATCTCAAGCAAATGTTTGGGTTGTAGATAGTGGGTGCTCTAGTCACATGACAGGTAATAAAAATCTTCTAGAAAATACAAAAAGACATGATGGAGGTCCCGTTGCATTTGGAAGCAATGAAGGGTACATTATAGCACTTGGTAATGTATCAAATGGAAGTTTTACTCTTGACAAGGTAAGTCTTGTCAATGTTTTGAATTTCAGTCTGTTGAGTGTATCACAAATTTGTGATAAGAACATGAATGTTCTGTTTAATGATAAAGAAGCTTTAGTACTTAAGCCTGGTCTCAAAATTCCCGCTGAAATGATTTTGATTAAGGCAAAAAGACAGGATGAAATGTACTTACTTGATATGGCAAGTGCTAAATCTCATGATGGCAATACTTGTTTGATATCAAGAGCTTCTATTGATGAGTCTGACCTTTGGCACAGAAGACTTGTACATGTCAATTACAAAACCATGGAAAAACTTGTCAACTTAGGGCTGGTTAATGGTTTACCAAAGAAACATTTTAATTGTAATGAACATTGTACTGCTTGTTTAAAGGGTAAACAGCACAAGTCTTCTCATAAGTCCAAATCTGAAAATTCAATTTCTCAACCCTTAGAATTGCTGCATATGGATCTCTTTGGTCCTACAAGGGTAATGAGTTTGGGAAAGAAATCTTATTGTTTTGTTATCACTGATGATTTTTCAAGATACACATGGGTTTTCTTCCTGAGAACTAAGGATGAAACACCTGAAATCTTAAAATCCTTAATCACACAACTTGAAAATCAGTCAAATTTCAAAGTCAAAATAATAAGATGTGACAATGGTACTGAATTTAAAAAACCATGTTTTAAATTCTTTTTGTGAACAAAAAGGGATATCTAGGCAGTTCAGTGCTGCTAGAACTCCTCAGCAAAATGGGGTTGCTGAGAGGAGAAATAGAACACTGATTGAGACTGCTAGATCTATGTTGGCTGAGTCTAAGCTCCCTGTAACTTTCTGGGCAGAAGCAGTAAACACTGCCTGTTATGTTCAGAACAGGGTGCTTGTGGTTAAAGGTAAGAACAAGACACCTTGTGAACTTTGGAGAAAAAGGAAACCAAGCATACATTTTCTCAAAATATTTGGTTGTCCTGTTACAATATTAATAACCAATGAGAATTTAGCTAAGTTTGCTGAAAAGGCAGATGATGGCTATATGGTTGGATACTCTGGTGTTGCTAAGGCATACAGAGTATACAATCTCAGAACTAAAATTATTGAAGAATCTATAAATGTGTTTTTCAATGAAAAATCTACTAATGAGTTTAGTTCTGAGCCCTCATGGTTATTTGATATTGATTCACTAACCAATGCTTTTAACTTTACAGTTAATAAGTCTTTTAGTGAGTATGTGCAGTCTCAGGGGGAGAACTCAAATGCAAAGAAGGATAACTGCAATTTTGGTCATTTCTACTCCTCTATCAGCACTCAACCTTACAAACCATCTATCATGCCAACTGCTGCAATTCAACAAGTTACTGATCCCACTCCAGTGAACTTAGTTGAAACTGAGTCAAGTAATTCACAATCACAAGGTGAAGGATATGTCTCAGATACCAGTAATGATAGGAGTGTGCAGCATTATCCAAATGAAAATCAATATGCTGATCATGAGGTTTCTCCTGAGTCAAACTCCACTGACTCATCTCCTGAAGAGAACATCAACTCTGCTAACAGCATGAGTGATCAACATGCTTCTGCTGCAATTACATCAAATATACCCCTTTCACAAAGAATGCCATGAATTGAGCTTAGTATCCAACTACCCCCAATTATCCCTCCAACTAGGCATGTTCAGAGTCATGAATTCCCAAGTTTCCAGAACACAAATGTCAGCAAAACTCATCCAATAGAGAATGTGATTGGTGAAGTGAATGCTCCTGTTCTCACTAGAAGCAAATCTGCTGCTGATGCAAATATTTGTTTATTTGCTTGCTTCCTGTCCCAAGAAGAACCGAAGCAAGTTGAGCAAGCACTGAAAGACAATCACTGGATTGAAGCTATGCAAGAGGAATTGTTCCAAATCAACAAACAACAGGTTTGGGAACTGGTTGACCTTCCTGAGGATGCTCAACCAATTGGAACAAAATGGGTTTTTAGAAACAAGAAGGATGAAAGAGGTACTTTTATCAAGAACAAAGCTAGGCTTGTTGTTCAAGGATATGCTCAAGAAGAAGGGATAGACCATGATGAGGTTTTTGCTCCTGTTGCAAGACTAGAGGCAATCAGAATCTTCCTTGCCTATGCAGCTTACAAGAACTTCATAGTTTATCAGATGGATGTCAAGAGTGCTTTTCTTTATGGAAAATTGAAGGAAGAAGTTTATGTCTGCTAACAACAAGGGTTTGAAGACCCACACCATCCTAACAAGGTGTGCAAACTAATCAAAGCTCTATATGGCCTCAAGCAAGCACAAAGAACATGGTATGAGACACTCTCAAACTACCTGTTTGGTCATGGTTACAGGAGAGGAGCTATTGATAAAACTCTCTTCATCAGAAAAGTTGGAAAAGACAAGTTACTTGTTCAGATATATGTGGATGACATCATCTTTGGGTCAACCAATCCTAAGTTGTGCAAGGAGTTTGAGACCCTGATGTAAGATCAATTTGTGAGTTCAATGGGTGAACTTAATTTATTTCTGGGTCTCCAAGTTAAGCAAACTGCAAAGGGCATCTTCTTGAACCAATCCAAATATATTCAAGATATTCTCAAGAGGTTTGATATGCTATCTTCCTCTTCTGCAAAAACTCCTATTTCAACTTCACACAATCTGAATTCAGAGTGAGAAAGTGAACCTGTTGATCAGCACACTTACAGGGCAATGATTGGTTCTTTAATGTACTTAATAGCAAGT
>JBCNJP010000007.1:2188964-2227294 GCA_039602395.1 Deinandra increscens subsp. villosa
CCTATCTCAGCCCCCCTCCGACCACCTCTGTGAAATCCGAGCACACCTTCACCTTCGAAATCAATCTTCGACCAAGAAACCTCTCTCAATCGAGTGTTTTCTCGTCTTTTCGTCGGTTCATTTACGGTTTCTCGAAGTTTGGTTTACTCGGTGATCATTTACGCTTTACTACTCGTTTCGAGTCGATTTTGCGTGAATAGAAGACGGATTTGTGTTTACAACTCACAAAAGGTAGTGCTAGGTGTTTTGTTTACATATTTGAGGTGTTTTAATGAGTTTACGAGTTTGTTGCAGGTATGTTAATGGCGGTGTATGAGTTTACGATCGTCATAGTGAAGAAGACGACCGTTGGAGATTACGATCCGAGTTTCCGATCTTCGTTTCCGATTGATGTTCACGATGTCATTTACGATCGGGCCTAGGGCTATTTCGCGAGTTGACGATTGGACTATGTGTTTCCGACTGACCCGATCGTGAACCCAATCTCCTGATCGTAACCCCGAACAGTGTATCGGAAACTCACTTGATTTTTGAATTAAAATCGTAAACTAGTGGGTTTAATCTTAAACACTTAATTTCTTAAAAAAATATATATATAAATAATAATCTCAACAAACTCAATCATTTTAAGTTAACATTAAATGTGTTTGTCATTTAGTGATTCAAAATCAAATACTTCTCTTAATAGTTTAAATTGAGATTTTTTGAACTTAACAAGTTAAATGTAATAATCAATTGAACTTGAAGATGTTGTTGACAAACATAATTTCACTTTGATGAGTTTAGGCTTGATGCATTTGTCTCGTTTTCTCAGATGGCAGAAGATATGCTTGATGAAGAGATTCATTTTGAGAGAGATCATTGCATCCCAGCCTTCCTTGATGACCCTCCAGAAAGACATATGCAGCTATTCTACTCTTTGGTGGCAGGACTGAATGTCTGCAAAATTAATCATGCTCTTCGAACAAGTGTGCTGATCGATGAGCAACTTGTTAAAGATTTATGGGGAACAGCAAGAGCAAATGCTGACAAGACAAGAATCACTGCAACCATTCAGAATCGACCAATCGTGATTCTTGAAGAAGACATTCGTCAGGGTTTGAACATCAATGATAAAGCTGAAGATCCAATAGAATATTCAAAGGATGTTGTGTTGGAAGGTGCTCAATCCTTAGGGTATGAAGGAAAGTTCCCTCCCATTTTTAAGAAGTTATTGCCGCACTACTGGAGGTGTCTGGCTCATTACATGCAGAAATCCTTCTTGGGGAAGAAAACAAGTTATGATCAGCTAAACAAACTGCATGGCACATCGTTTGTTGCATTGGCCTTAGACTGGAACTTCAATTTCTCAAAAATGATGCTGTTGGATTGGTGGGAATGCTGATTTGAGCGCCAGAGAACAGTTCCTGATGACACCAAGATTTGTGCAGATGGTGGTCATGAAGAAATATCCCATGATAGAAGAAAGGATAGAGAAGTTGGATATCAAGTTCATGGATAACGGTGTGTTCGGCTTGCAAACCCAAGACAGAAAGGGAAAGTATAGCTTTCAAGGGAGACTTGAATGGACTAAGAAGGGTGCCTTCCCTGAAGTTACAAGGGAACAAGAGCAAGAAGAATCTGAGCCTGAACCAGAAGTCCATCCGGTCAATGTGACTGTTGCTGAAGACCACGATGTGACAGCAACTGTGGCTGTAAATGTTCTAGAAGAAGCTGACGTTATACCTTCTGATGAAGAGAACGTGATGGAAGACATTTTTCCAGAGCATGTGAATCAGAATGACGACATATATGGGGATCTAGGGCCCATTAGTCACAAGAGAACGAGGAATGACTTGAACTCCTCTTCCAGCAGTGGCTCAGTTCCACAAGAGTTAGATGCTCAATTTGAAGTGGAGGATGTTTTTGAAGAGCCAATTCCTGTGCGTGAGCCATCACCAAGGAAGAAGTCAGATCCCAGAGCCACCAGATTTAAATTCCAGAAAACTAGCTCAAGCATGATGGTATTTAAACCTACACATGCCAATGTACAAAATGTCGATGCATCTGAACCTATAAATGAAGAGAGCACGCCTGAGGCTGATCATCAGGTTGATGTACCGGAATCAACTCCCATGCAGACCGAAAGTCCTATTCGGAATGAACATAGCCCAGTTCATGATGAAAGGCAATTCTTTGATGTGGACAGCATGTTTGTGGAGCCCAGTCCAGTGAGAGTGAACTTATCTGCTGAATCTAGCCAGCCTCCTGTCATTCCAAGCTTCCGTCCGTACCAAGCACTGGTTGAAGACCTTGCTCAAGCTAGTGAACTTCCAGTAGACCTTAGGATAAGTGCTGGTCCTCAGATCAACTTCCTTATTTCTCAAAACAGGAAGAGAGAAGGTGAGATAAAGGAGCTAAAAGAAGAAAACGAGAAGTTGAAGGAAAAGGAAAGCAAGAGCGAAGCCAGTATTGCATTTTTGTATGCAAGGCTACTAGAGCTGAGAAAGAAGGTAGAAGACTTACAGAAGTCTAGTGGTCCAAGTGCTCAGGGTGCCCCAGGACAGAGTTCTTCTCAAAGTGCTCCAACTGCTGACATAGTGACTGAAGATGAAGGTGATGACACCATTGTAATGTCAGACCACGCTCAAGGAGGTAGAATCATCTCAACAGCACCAGAAGGTCATGAGAACTGGTTCAAAGAATTCTTCCAAGGACCTCCCCCTACACTGTACTCGATTGATGTCGGTAAAAGTGATATCGACAAAAGGGGAAGTCGTGAACCTATTCTGTGCTGGCACTATGATAGTGAGAAGAAGTTGTTCGCGGTGATTAGAAGGGGCTACAGTCCAGTGGAGTACTACAGAACAAGAGGTCAATTTCACTCCTGGACAGAGCCAGAAATCAGAAACTTGCTGAGGGCACCATTTATAACAGATGGAGAAATGAAGATGGAGATCTAGTTCGTAACAACCTAATGAGCCATTTGGCAGAAAATTTTGTGAACTTTGATCTAAAACAGGTGAAATGGGTTGAAACTGGAACTGACCCAGTTACTGGAGAGCCTGTTGGTGAAGTAAGGCGACCACCCACCAAACGGACTAGAGTGATTAACATGTTGGATGAAATTGAAGATGGGACTTTAGTGAAAAACTTTGATAGCTGGTTCTATGATCCAACGACACACGAAGTGGTGGTGGTCTTTAAAATCATGCGAGAGTTTCGCTTTTATGATCCGGTCGATCTGATGAGGTTTGGTGAACGTGACATCAAGCTCCTCGCCTCCCAACCTATTCTCGGTGATGAGAATGATCTTGAGAATGCTATCAGGGTGGGGATCTTTTATGGAACAACGACCCGGATCGTGGAGCGTGAATGGTGGTCCAATAAGAAGCCTAACACTTTCAGATTTGATTTGCTGCTGCCGTAGACGCTCTAATGGTTCATGCCTAGGGGAAGATTGTTGGGCTATACTTTATGAGGCATGAACATTAGAGTGGGCTTACTTGGAATGGGCTTGGAGTTTACGATAATGGGCTTAGAGATATTACGATTTAGGGCTTTAGTGGGCCGGTTTCTTATGGGTTTATGACTGGGCTTAGGGTTTTTGTAAAGGGTAGTATATAAACCCAAGTTGTTTATGATTCTGGTTGTTAGTTGTTTACGATTTCCAGCCACCTTATTGTAATTTCCGATCGTAATCATCTATCCAAGAAAGTATTTGTTTTCTTCAATCAAGATTTGATCTTTTGGTGTTTTGTTTCACTCATATCAAGTCTCTTTTCATTTACTTTCTCTTGAATCAATCTCGTACAAGGATTCCGCACTTGTTCGAGATCAAAATATCGTGAACGGTTGTTGATCCAGGACCAACACCTGAAGAATGCAAGGTCAATCGCATGGAGTTCATAAGATTTGTGATGGTTGCTTCAAGTGCTCACCCTCAAAATATTGGAGAAGTTAGGAGCTTCTTGTCTGAGGTTTACATGGAAAGAGAAGAAGAGTATCTTCAAACAGGTCAAGATCAGTTTGAGGCTGAAGGAGAAGAATGCAGCGAAGAACAGGATGTTAAACCTGAGAGTGAACCAGGAAAAGATATGGACCTGTTTGACATTGAAGTCACAGAAGCACTCCTTAACTTGCATAATCCCACATCTTCATCGGCAAAGGTTTCAACTGAAGAAATTCCAAAGGAAGAAATTCCGGAGGAATTGATCTCTGCTGAGGAAATTCCGAAGGAAGTTAATCCGGAAGAACTTCTCACAACTGAGGATGTTCCGAAGGAAGTTACTTCGGAAGTTGCTCCCGAGCAACTGTCTAAGACTATTCCGGAACAAGTTGTCCCGGAAGATAGTCCCAAGGTAGTTACTTCGGAAATTGGTACTAAGACTATTCCTGAGCAAGTTACCTCGAAGTCAGTCTCAATGCTGCAACTTCACTTCCTGAATCTCCAAAGCTTGCCAATGGTGATTCTCTTGATGAGAGAACCATCTCTGGTTTCACTGACATGGAGGATGATAATCAGAGCACAGGAGGCCAAAATGAAGATATGGATCCTGCCACAAAGGCTCTGATTGATCAGTTGGAAAAAGAGAATGCTGAAGTACAGAAGAAGTTCCAAGAACAGAAGGAGGCTGCTGTATTTGAAGAACAGAAACGACTGCTCATAGAGGGAGGTATCTATGAGTATGTCATCAACAATGCAGACCTGATGCTCTTTATCAATAGAGCTAGGAGAAGATCTGAAGACAACAAAATTTTCCTAGCTCAGTTCAGTGTGATGCTCAGAAGCAAGGAGTGTTTCACTGATGCATGGGTTGATGAAATGAAGGGTGATGATCTAATCAACTGGATGTACATGATCTTGGCCATCCGAGTAGATCAAGACAAATAGATGAATGTCAAGAGATTTGTTGATTATGCTTTTGAGCAGGAAAAGGCACAAGAGAAGTAGGGTACAAAATATCAGAAATTAACTGAGGATGATGGCCTGCTGACTCACAAATGGTACTTCAAAGAAATTATAATGGAGAACCCCAAAAGAATCAACTCTTGCAAATTGCCTAGGCTGAGACTTGACTATGATGCCATCAGAAAGAGTCAAATTGAAAAAGAAAGAGTTACTTGTGAGAAGAAGCCACCAGGTATGTATGCTCTTTTTGACTCTGTACATCTTGAAGGTCTCAGCTACCTTAAACAGAAGAACAGAAAGGCTCCTGACTCAACTGCTCAACAAAAGAAGCCAAGGATCAACATTGTGAAACAAATGTTTGACACTGTTTCTGATCCTCATCTCTCATCATCTCAACCCTTCACCTCAACACCACAACCCACTGCTCCCACATTTCAAACTCCTAACTAGCCAATTCCATCTCCACAATCTTCACCACCTCCTATAAATCCAAGCCTACACAACCTAAAACTGAATCCTCATCTTAGCAACCTTCAACCATACCACCCATCTTGCTCACCTTTTCTGGAAGAAAGAAATCCATGGCTAAAAGGAAGAAGATAGTAGTGAGTGAATCAGAAGAAGAACCCGAGCCTTCAGATCCTCCCAACCCACAGGTCGAGGTCACTCATCCTTGTATCTTAAGGATTGAATCACATAAAAGTGAAGACATGCACTACTTCTTCATGAGCAATGGGGAAATAAGGAAGAAACATGATTAAAGCCCGGATGATTGGGATAAGTTGCATCATATGGATATTATAACTATAATGGGAACTCCCAACTATGTCTGCATGCCTTAAGGTTGAAGTAGAGCTCAAGTAAGGGCATCAAGAAGATTCAGCAAGAAGAACAGTTTTTGGTAGCAACATCTTAGGGGGAGACTGTTGGGAATGTTCAGTTTGACTGAAATTCTCTAAGTTAGAGTTCTGAAGGAAGTTACTCCGGAACTTCCTCTGCACTAAGAAGTTACTCCGGAACTTCTCCCTAAGTTAGTCCGGAAGTTTGACTTATCTACTCGGTTCAAGTTTCAAGGCAGTAAAGCTGTCAGAAAGCAGCTTACTTTCCGCCATGCTTTACACTGTTCACCGATAGAGTTGCTCAACTGTTCATAGCGCCCATGCCTGTTGGTACAACAACTTTTGGAGTAGATATGATTAGTTTATTTAGCCTAGTAGCTAAATGGAAATAAAAGATTATCTTTTATTTCCTCCTTGCACTATATATATTACATGTATTTCTCTTGTTTATTCATCAATCAACTTTATTGTTCATCTGTTGTAACTCTCTGTAAACATCTGAGAAGTAAAAATATTGTAGTGCTTGGAATTGATATCTTGTGTTCAATCTACTTTACTTCTTGTTTATTAGTTACTGTTATCGATCAAAGGCTTTTCAAATATAAACACAAACAAGTCTGATTCTGCTAAACCTTTTACCAGCAAGGCACCATTCAGAATAAATTCAAGAAATACAGATAACAACCTTCTAATTTAGGAATAATTAGTAGTAATAAAAAGCAAGAAAGCCTCTAATGTATCGGTAATCAATTGGTCCATCAAATTAAACAATAGTGATAAAGTGGTTTCCAAGTTTCTGGTAAGATACCAATATTTTCTAGACCGGACTTGCATTTTAGTCATTGGACGATGTTGCTTCCAACTTACATCAAATTTTATACAAAGAAAATGTGGGATAAGAACAAGAACAAGAACCTGTAACATAAAGAAGAAGGTTTCATATTTGATCTTCCAAGTAAGTCTTTTTCTTTTAATAATAAACATACCATGTGTTCTTTAATCTCTTGTCATCCATATAAAACCTCCAAATAACTGCAGAAAAAAACGAACACAGGTTAGTTTGTAATACACATTAACAATTCATTAATACACATCAGTAGTATAATTATGAATAATACAGATAAAATGAGCTAGTAGTTAGTATCAACCTGTTGTATTTGGTCACTATTCTGATTAAATTTAGTAAATATAGTGATGAAAGAAATTAGTGACCAGATTTGAGCCATTTTTTACCACTTTTCAGCCATAACTGATCCAATAGTTATGGTCACTGGTTATGGTTTTTTTTAGTGTAGCTTTGAAATGTTTGATTTATATATACAACTTCTGTAGTCTTTTGTGATATGTAGTTATGTAATTGTACTAGTATTGTTTCATGATTTAATCAATGTGAAAAAGACACCACTATGTGTAATTGTACTCCTTATGTTCAGTTCTACCTGATCAGATGCATAAGATGGAAGTTAATAATCAACAAATCAAGAATTGATATATATTTATTTGATAAAGTAACATCTTTTAACTACATTCAGTTCTTCCTAGAATTCATCAGGCTGGTTATTTTCCTATGAGAAAACAAATAAACAAATATTAGCCTGATAAAAGGTGAGTGAAAATTTTCATGCATGATATAATATGCAATATTAAGTTTTTTGTGATAATTCCCCACCAGCAACATTTGCAGTAAAATGAGCCACATGTTTCATAAAACATTAGTATAACAAGAAGAGCACCAGTGACATATTTTTTTAGAACCATGAGCCATATGAAACTAAAGAAGAAAGATTCTCTTTAGAAATTTTGTTGAATACATAATGTGTGTAATCATTGGCTTGCCTCCAGCTCTTTGGTCTACAAAACCCCCCCACCAATGTAAAAGCTTGTGATTATGTTAGACGCTTTGACCAATTACTCAAAGCCATCCATCTTACTATCTCTGTTGGTAATGATGTCTATCTAGAGAAAAAAAAGTACAAGGAGAATGTGAAAAGTTCTATAACTAACACAGCCACCAAACAAGTTTGCAAGCCTGAAAAATGTGAACAATAAAAATTCAGCCATCAAAGCATGGTAATTAAAACAATCCAAAGTGAAATTATTAGGAATAAGTATGTAGAGGGCACCCAAGTTATTATTATTATACAATTACAAAGCATACCTCAACTCCACTAATGGCAAACAAGACAACAAAGACCTCAATAAACTTGACATCAGCTTATAAAACATGACAACAAACAGAACTTTAATATTTTGTCAACTTTTGACCAAAAAAATATGACATTAGCTTACAAAGCCCATCCATTTTGCTATCTCTAAACTTTTTGTGAAAAAATATGAAAGCATACTGACCTCTAAATATACGCTTAAATCGCCACTCAATGTTATGGAGATCCTTAGCTACTAGCTCCTGAGTTGGAGTAGGCTAAGTCATGTCCTAAAAAGGTAAAAAAGAAAATCTGGTAAATTAGAAGATAACATTATAAAGCCTATGAATTAGACAAAGGAGTGACAAAAATAAAGGCAGAATTACCAATGCAAGTAAGCATTCATTTGCATCTTTCTCTGAGCATCGAAAAGCTACATGAGTGCTCGTATCTGATGTTGCCAATACTTTGCAGAAAGAGTGAACGGTTGGCCTTGAAGTCTCTACAAGGTATTTATCAGGAGAGTACTTCATCTGTATCGTTTTCACCCTACAAGGTTAATGTTGAAGTTTTTAGAAAATTTTAATTATTTAGGAATGGAATTCAGTGTTTTGAGTTGAATTCAGCATACAAAAGCACATCATATAACAAGAACCCAATACTAGCTAAGAAATACCATACCATGTTAACATCTGTTTCTGTCACTAATCAGAACCAGCACGATAGAAACGAATCATGTTTAGCGGTGACACACATTCCTGAAGTAATTACATAACATTAGTCGGCTCACCTAACAACAATGTTGTAAAAATCGGCCTAGGCGGTCGCCTAGGCGGCGATTAATCGCTAGGCGGTCATTTCTCTTGGAATTTTTAGCTAGGCGGTCCATTAATCGGTGGAATATCTAGGCGGAGAAAATCGGTAAAAATCGGTCAAAAATCGGTCAAAGCCGGTCAAAAATCGGTCAAAGCCGAAAAAAATCGGTCAAAATCGAAAAAAATGGATTTATAAGTATTTGTTTTGTTATAACTAAGCTTGAATTCTATGAATTATGAAGTATTAATGTGGATTTGAAAGTATTATTTTCATATAAATGTGTGTATATATATATATATATATATATATATAAATTAAAAAAATTACAAATCGATTAATCCCGATTAATCCCGATTAAATGCTAGGCGGTACTCGACCGCCTAGCTACCGCCTAGCGCTTTCTACAACACTGCCTAACAATAAACAAACAAGGTAATCTCCAATTTTTCTTCAGACTTGACAAGAGGGAAACAAAAACCCGTCAATCAATTTTCCAACATTTCAGGGCGTTTCATATATCCTCTGTTTCCTTCACATGTTGCCATCTTATACTTGAGTATATCTAGACATAATCAACTTCCATTTTTAATATTCATTTAACCATAAAATTTCATTATTCAAATGCTACATTATTCGGGAGATGAAGAATATCTTCTGAATATTGCACATCTCCATTATACACAGACGTCTAGACGAATAATTAGCAGTTTTACGAACAACAGAGAGAGACAGTTTGTTCTCTAGCTCATCTCCATCAATGTCTATACCAGTCTCTTGAAAACGAATAAGCACGAATCAAGTGTGTAGTTTTCATCAGAAGAAGATAATCTGTTACTGAAACAAATCGAAAGATGACCATAAAAAGGGGATCTAGAAACTAAACATATATCACATAACAGATTATAGATTTCATCTAACATGCCATAACTACCACATTTATTGAAAACGAACAAGCACAGGTGTGTATATATATATCATAATCTAGTTAGTAATCGATTAGATTCTCAAAGGTATATAGATTGTGGCCGATTGGCGAAATATACTACAAATTTGTGATCAATACAGGAATTGAATTAACAAATTAACAAAAGAAAGAATAAAGATGGAAGATTGGAGTTGTTACTATGGTTGCAGAGCTCTGAAAATCGAGCGAGAGGGAAGAGATGGATAGCACACAACGCAATTAGGGTTCTTCTAGAATCTACCGACGAAGATTGGGGAGGCAGCGATTGCGATTTATGGGGTGGAGGACTGGAGGTGGATAAAGATTGTTCGATCATTTGGTGCTCTTCGCGGAGGATTAAGCAGAGATGATAGCAGGAATGAAATTTTGGGTGAGGGAGATTAGGGGTTTGCTTTTCAAGTAATTGAATGAGATTGAACGCGTATCAGAGATGGATGGTAGCGGAAATGAAAATTTGGGGGGAAAAGAAAAAATAAGATGACACTTTTTAGATGACATGCACATTTTCAAACCGTACTCCGTGTTTTTTTATGACAGAAATTTTATGACGCGCAAAATTACGCGCCATCGACCCTTAAGATTTTATAACTACATATTTTTAATGACACGCATTTTTGGGCATCATAAAACTAGCGCGCGCTATCGTTCACGCGTCATTAAAAGCCTTATTTTTAGTAGTGTTCAACTAATTTTATGACTAATGCTAATTTTGTGCATTTGGATTATTGGATACAAGTTTAAACACATAAATGCATGTAGTCTCGACAGTCCATACTACAAAACAAATGGCCATTTTACCCTTGTTTGACTGTAGCACCTTGAATTTAAGAGTGAACTACAAGCAAAGTGGACCGCCCTGAGTTATTCAAGACCAGACAGTCCGCTTAATTCGTGTAAAGGTCAGGTCAGGTGTGGCCTCGTCGGGAAAGTTCCGCGTGTTTTCTCTAAAGCAAGCAGACGGTCCCGATGGCAAAAGTGGATATGAGACGGTTTGCTTCGACCCACTTCGATATAAACTAGAGTTCTTTACCTGTCATTTGTGTTCAATTTTTTCGAGATCGAACAAACACTCTCTTCCATCCTCTAGAACTATTGTGGAGATTAGGAGGGTATCCTCTAGAGCCATCTAAGGATAAGAGTTACGTAAACGAAAATGATCATCTATGATCCTTGAGTATGAAATATATATTTTGAAAGAAGAAAATTTATAGAGAAAATGAAAAGAATGTTGTGAATTTTTGTTAGAGAATGAGTTAAGTATATATAGTGTTTAAGTAGGATTTAAAAAATCAAAATAAAATCAAAATGTAACCGTTGGAGATTACAAAAATATGTGGGGTCACTAGTTTCCGTCCGTCAGGACGTTCGATACATATATCGGACCTGGCTACGGATGGTTCCAAACAACACTGCACTGCACGTCTGGCTTGCGGCTCCACGTGGGCTGCAGGGACAAACGACCGATATTTATGTGTTGGAGCCAGTCAGTCTTAGGGATCATCGATCCGTCGGAGAAAAAAAGTGAGTGAGAGTCTCTTCATAATAGCAAGAAGGTGATTCGATTTAAATTCTTTCTAAATAGTGAGCGAAAATCCTTTTAAAAAGTGAACGAGAATCGTCTTTAAAACGCCTGACAATGGGAATGGTGATAGATTATCAATTTATTCGTTTGTTTGTAGTTTCTTTGTTATTTTTGTCTTTGACAGTTGCGTTTACCCGCGTGTACATGATTAAATTAAATATTTCTTGCTAACTTTTATATTAGAGATTTTTTTCCAACAATATTTTTTTATTTTTCATCAAATTTTACCACTGTCTAGATCACCCAGCAAAATCCCTTATGTCACTAGGACAGCACCCTATGTTTTTTTTTATATTCGAGATTGTGTGTTACCATCCGAATGTGTGGCTAGCTGAAAAATCTAGTTTGATATTAAATTAATGTATATAAAGCAGTATAATCCGGTAATCTAACTGGCAAAAGTATATATATATTTTTTTTGATGTGTAAACATCTGGTTATTATTCGGGGTTCTTATCAAGACAAACGATGTTATCCACGACTCGCTGCGACCACAGTCCGTGCGAGAAACCAGAAACGTCTATGTTGCACATCCAATATTCCAGAGGAAACCCACCGCTCAAAGGCCGACTGCGATAAAAACCTCTGACTCACCTCTATAATATTCCAGATTACTTGTGCCTGGTGAGATTTAAACTCTTTTACCTCGACATGAAAAGGTAAAGCCATATCGACTCCACTAGTTAATAATAATAATAATAATAATAATAATAATAATAATAATAATAATAATAATAATAATAGTAGGGGTGGCAAACGTATATGGATAAATAAATTACCAACTATATATGCCATGGTATTAATCATTGATTATTATATTATTTCAGTTACAAGAATCAGTCTCATGTGGCCGGGCGGGCGCTCGCCGAAAAACTATATCTCGATTACTAGACATTACAGATTGTATCTAAATTTTAAAAAAAAAAAGTATATATTTTTCACATCATAGTAATACTTGTGGATCAATCATAACACTAAAGCAAACAATATATATATATATATATATATATAATAGTAGTATGTGAGTCGATCACATGATGGAACACAAGGCATAAGGATTATCGTCGCTAAAGAGATGTGTCATTCGCTGGTGGTCATCAGTAGGATCTGAGACGGCCTGAACAACGTTCTTGACATAACCCGCAGGCGCCCGTTTGTCATATGCTTGCTTTGCGTACGGATAACTGACCAAATTATAAGGTATATATGGCCAGAATTCCGCCCTTTTCCCTGTACTCTTTACTCTTTTTAACACGTGGTTCGGGTCCACGTATCCGCTAACTATTACCCGGCTTTGCTTTCTGTTCACCTCTACGCTCTTTACACCTTATATACCACAATCAAACACAACACATGCACTTATTTAAATTGAATAACAAATATAATTCACTGGTGACGATATAATAACAAATGGCCGGCCATCCACAGCACTTTCTAAAACCCCTAGTTTGGAAGGCCGCCCGTCCCACGATTAATTATCAAACACCTTTGTGATAAATTAAACATGTTTTTTTTTTTTTTTTTTTTTTATAAATAGCCATGCGGATGCATGTGTGGGATTAGAATTAAGGTGACGTGAGTATAACAAATCCTATATTAGCTAATTAACAAACATATATACAAAAAGAGTAATATGTACCTTTTATGTGTTTAACTGAATTCTTGACTCTTCTTTCGCATCCATCACAATCCATTTTAACTTTGATTTCAACAGTCTGGAAAAGAAACAAGATCGGCCATCTTTTACTTTCAGTTTAAAATCTCAGAGAGAGAGAGAGAGAGAATGGAAAAGAGATCGAGAGAGAGAGAAGGTTAATGTATGCCTGCATTGGTTTTCTTTTGCTTCTGGTACTGGTGCTGGTACAAAAGTTGGAGAGGTAATCAAGTGCACCCATTCTTTTGCTCTTTTACTAGTTAAATATGCTTGCTTCACTTTGTAGAAAGAAAGAAAGAAAATGTTAGAGAGAGAGAGAGAAAGGGTGAGTGCTTGTGGGTCTATATTGATATGTGCTTAAAACTTGGTATATATATAAGGCTATGTGTAATCGGGCGTGATAAGTCCTCATTGTCTAATATAACGCCCCACATAGCGCCCCTGGGCACCCCCCGGGGCGCCATGTTGCCTTCCCCCCTCCGTGAGCGTGATGTAGGTGGCGCCCCTCCCCCCCTTGACTTTTCCAAACTTGTTCAAGAACTACCCACCAGTTTGCCACGTCCCAACCATAATGCTCCATGTCACACCCATCTCTCATAACCCCCCTTCTTGACTACACACCTATCCCACATAACCCCCATTTTGCCACGTCACTGCCACATGTCACGTAATGCCCCGTGGTGAGGCATTATGACTACACATAGCCTAAGTGCTAATTAACCATTACTTGAATGTGGACCCAAAAACTAATTAATTAAATCTGAGACTTGGTAGGTATAAGAGCTTATTTCTTTTTGTGTTTATCCCTTGGACATATCACATACACGAATGGGAATAAACATGATTTTTAATTTTGAGTTAAACTATTTAGAGAGTTCATAACTTTAAATATTCAGGTAAAGTATAAGAGTAAGATAGATTACCGTTAAAAAAATCTTACATATCTATTAACTTACGAGTATTTTTTCTTGTCTCAACCAAACCCGATGCATATTAAAGCTAAATTAAAATTTTGTGATGGATTTGGCCGTTGCTAGCGATATAATATAGTGTAAAGGCGTGGGCGTACCCGATACCTAATTTAGATATTGCTTTAAGTAGGGTTTAGAGTGGAGCTAACGATCGGATGTACGTACATTGCATTACCCTACACTTTTGTTCAAGATTCTGGTTTTACTGCTTTGAGTCCATGGTCTCAACACCACAAAGCAGCAATCTTACCGGTTGATTCAAGATCCACCTCATGTAGTGTAAAATGAATACTTATTTTATATTTGATTTTATGGGCTCAGTCATTCAAAGAAGCCTAATTAATATAAGAAGTTTAAAAAAGATTTGAAGCCATTATATATCCTATATATTATTTAGATGATCAATAGAGAGAACATGGTTGTGTGCCTGTTTCAGTTTGACCATACTAATATATTAATATATTTCTTGCCAAGTTTTATTAAAATCGTTCATATGGTCCAGTGGTTAGAGTGTTGTGGTTTTCACAAACCACCGGGGTTTGATCTTGTCACACCCCCAAATAACCACTAACGGAGTTTATACCGTTAAGGGGTGCGGCTAGACCAGGATCCACAACCATAGTTACAAATACTAAACGAATCAGGGTTAGTTCAAACACAAGTTATAAATCAGAGTCTTAAATACACGCAGCGGAAATAATTATCCTGGCACTAACCACGTGCCTTACAAATTCATTGTTTTAGAAATCCCCAAATTAAGTTAAATCAAAAATAAGAGTCTTCACGTGCCATGCCAACCTCCAGTGGATACTCCTTAGCGATCTGCAAAAGTTTAAACCACGCAAGTGTCAACCTAACGGTTGGTGAGTTCACAGTGGGCTTGTCATGCATTGGCCCGGTCTCATAATCATAATTCGTGTCAAGGTATACTTACGAGTTATTTATTTGTGAAAAGCAATGCTCGTAATTAAATCTCAGTTTATAAATGGTTTGTCCGTGACCTACGTCATCGGGTATGTACTAGTTCCGTAAAGTTAAAGGACTCAACCGATATCGCGGGTAGCTAATCCGTTGTTCCATGCTCTAAGGAAGTTTGTACCAAAGCTGACTTATTTTGTGGGGGCCGAGCCATCCCGTACGGTGCGGACCTACGTCATCGCGGTTTTTGCCTCCCCCGTGTCCTCCCCGGGACTACGGTCAAATAGGCTGATATTGTTCCTCCGTGCACTCCCCGTGCCACGGGGCGGAGTTTGTCAAACTCCAGTAGATCTACCCAACATCCCCTCGCTTTACAATTAATGGCACAATTTTAGTTGAGGACTTTTAAGTTATAAGGCATCCTTAGAAAACATGTGATATCATATGGTTCAGACTTTAACCTACACTAGCCATATTAAAACGTTTTCAGTTTTGTTTCAGAAATAGTTTGTTTAAGTCCACAAGTGTTTCCCATAAAACACTTCAGTTCATCAAGTGGGTGCCGAGCATTCCCGAATTCTCATGTATTTGTCAGCATTGTTTTTCGTTAAGTTGTTCGGTGTGGCCCAAACGGACTCACAGTAAACGGGTTAGTGACACTCACCTTGGATTGCACTGCTACACTTGCTAAGTATCCAAGTTATGTTTGCTTAACGAAGACCTAGAACACGTTTAGGTCTAAAGTATTAGTTTCGTGTCTAATCTTCACTAAACGTCACTATGGCCCATAACATAGCACGTTGCAACTATGACTCGACATACCGACACACGACACCGATGGTTGATCATAAACAAGGGTTCATATAATTCAGATATCAAGCATGTTTCATCATGGCATAATCATGTAAGTCATGGCATAACACTTAAGCAAATTTCACAAGTTTGGTTTTCAGGTCAGGTCTTAGTTTCGCTAGCACAGTTTCGCTAGGCAGTTTCGCTGGGTGCACGGGCAGCACTTTCGCTAGGCAATGCCCGGTGACACAGTTTCGCTAGGCTAGTTTCGCCCGAAACTGCTGACGCAGTTTCGCTAGCCTAGTTTCGCAGGGAAACTGGTTTGAACTTTCGTTCAGGTATTTCGCTCGGTAGTTTCGTTCGAGCTGGTCGGGTCAGTTTCGCTAGCGACACTATAGTTTCGCTCGACAGTGTCGCTGAATGAACAAGTAAATTCGCTGGACAATTTCGCCCAGAGAACACACAGTTTCGCTGGTCGCGAAAAACATACGGATTTGCCTAAAAATCAACCTAACAGCTTCTGATCTTACATGCAATTCATTATTTAGCATACATAGGCATTTACCAACATAAATCAGCAAGCTTTAACACCTTAAACATGCATTTTGTCATCAAATCACCCAAAATACATATAAAACCCTAAAATGGCTAAAATAGCATAAATCTCTATCATGGCTGGATTTCATACGCAAAGTTGTCAACTTTATGGTAGATCTAGCATTCCTAAGTATTATCTCAGAAGCATACAAGTTTTCATGAAGGTTTGATCATGCTTTAAGAAGAAAACACATAGAAAAGCATAAAACATAGTTTTGGGACTCACGTTTGATATCAAGAATCGATAGATGAGATGAGATGATGGCCTTGAGGCTGAGATCTCGGTCCTTGGGTGACTTTCTCGGCTGACCAGGTTCCAGAGAGGAGTGTGTGTGTGTTTGTGATGAAATGAGGCAAATGGATAAACTAGGGTTTATTAAGTTTATTTATATCAGGGCTAGTTTCGCTGGCAGTTTCGCTGGCCAGGCGAAACTAGCTCTGGTCACGTGTTGGTCGAGTAGTTCAGCTGTCTACCGGGCGACACTGCAGTTTCGCCCGGTAGTTTCGCCGGCGACCAAAAAGGCAAGTTTTCACATAATCAAGTATTTACAATTTGTCATGCTATTCACAATAATAAGTCATGTATTTAAATCACGTTGCACACAAGGACAATAAATAGGCACATAACACATATGGATGGGTTCGGTGATCAACCAAAGGTCGTGGACGTATTCGGCCTAGTTTAAGCATTAGTTACTTAAGTTAACACTTATAATCGTAACTAACGGACTTGTCTAACGGAAGTTAACCTTGAAATTCTCGGGTGTCACATCCTTCCCCTGAAATTGGAATTTTCGTCCCGAAAATTATTCTTGTGTCGTAGCGTTCGCAGCATCAGCTGTCGTCGTTGCTATCGTCGCTGGGGAAAGAAAGCAAAAAGTTTTAGGGTTGTCACATCCTCCTCCTGTTAAGGAATTTTGGTCCCCAAAATTAAATTATACCTTGAGTTTCTGTGGACGTTTGCTCAAACAAGTGAGGATACTTTTTCTTCATCTGATCCTCACGTTCCCAAGTATATTCAGGTCCACGCCTTGAATTCCATCGCACCTTGACGATCGGAATCTTGCTACGTTTGAGGGCTTTCTCCTCGCGTCCCATGATTTCTACTGGTTGCTCAATAAATCTCAGATGTTCGTCAATTTCCAATTCCTCCAGAGGAATTATTTCGATGTCTTCAGCCAGACATTTCTTTAGATTGGAAACGTGAAACACGTTGTGAACTCCATCGAGTTCAGCAGGGAGTTGAAGTCGGTAGGCCACCGGGCCTACTTCCCCAATAATTTCAAACGGACCGATGTAGCGAGGATTTAACTTTCCACGCTTCCCGAAGCGTATCACTCCCTTCCAGGGAGATACCTTCAACAATACTTTGTCACCCACCTCAAACTTTAGAGGTTTTCGGCGTTTGTCGGCATAACTCTTTTGTCGATCACGTGCTGCAGCTAGCCGTTGCCTGATTTGAATAATTCGCTCGGTCATATCATGGATAACTTCCGGTCCAGTGAGCCCTTTCTCACCCGTTTCGGCCCAACACACGGGCGATCTACATTTTCTGCCATAAAGTGCTTCGAAAGGTGCTGCACCGATGCTTGAATGATAGCTATTGTTGTAAGAGAACTCCACCAGTGGAAGGTGAGTCTCCCAGTCTTTCCCAAAGTCAAGGACGCAAGCTCGGAGCATATCTTCTAAGGTTTGAATGGTTCGTTCCGATTGACCATCCGTTTGTGGGTGATAGGCTGTACTCATATCTAGTCGGGTTCCCAATGCTTCCTGCATTGATTGCCATAATCGGGAAGTAAATCGAGGATCTCGATCGGAAATGATAGTCTTAGGCACACCGTGAAGCTTCACAATTTTGTCGATGTACAGCTTTGTCAATTTATCCATATTATCACTTTCCTTCATCGGAATGAAATGTGCCGATTTGGTTAATCGATCGATGACAACCCAAATCGCATCCGGTTGATTTGATCGATGAGGTAGTCCCGTTACAAAATCCATGGAGATGTCCTCCCATTTCCATTCTGGGATCTTTGGTTGTTGTAGTAAACCAGAAGGCTTTTGGTATTCAATCTTGACTCTTGAGCATGTTAAACACTTAGCCACATATCGAGCAATGTCGGCTTTCATATTCGGCCACCAATAAAGATTTTTCAAGTCCTGATACATTTTATCTGATCCGGGGTGTACCGAGTATCTTGACTTGTGAGCCTCGTCCATCACGAGCTCACGGAGATTTCCAAACAAAGGAACCCAGATTCTGTCATTATAGTACGTGAGTCCATCGGACTTAACTTCAGAATGGCCATCTACACCACGCAGTGCTTCAGCTGCGAAGTTTTCTGCTTTCAGAGCTTCTCGTTGGCAGTCACGGATCCGATCCGGTAATCCTGAATGTATTGTAAGTTGAAGCGCTCGTACCCGTCGAGGCTTTTCGTACTCTTTTCTGCTTAGGGCATCTGCCACCACATTTGCTTTTCCCGGATGATATTTAATGGCCAAATCATAATCGTTCAGTAATTCAACCCACCTTCTTTGCCGCATGTTGAGGTCTTTCTGATCAAAGATGTGCTGTAAACTTTTATGATCGGTGAATATTGTGCACTTTGTTCCATATAGGTAATGTCTCCAAATCTTGAGTGCATGAACAACGGCTCCCAATTCCAAATCATGCGTTGTATAATTCGTTTCAGTATCTTTTAGTTGCCTGGACCCATAGGCAATCACTTTGTCTCGTTGCATCAACACGCAACCGAGTCCTTGGATTGATGCATCGCAATAAACCACAAAGTCGTCAACTCCATCGGGTAGCGCAAGAATTGGAGCCGAACATAACATATCTTTGAGCGTTTGGAACGCGCGTTCTTCTTTTTCACCCCATCTGTATTGCACTCCTTTGTGCGTTAAAGCTGTTAAGGGTTGAGCCAATTGCGAGAAACCCTTGATGAATCTTCGATAATATCCGGCAAGTCCCAAAAATTGTCGGATCTCGGTCGGCGCTCTTGGAGTAGACCAATTCTTTATTGCTTCCACTTTGGCTGGGTCGACATGAATTCCTTCCTTATTAACAATGTGTCCAAGAAACTGGACTTCGCGGATCCAAAAGTCGCATTTCGAAAACTTAGCATAAAGCTGTTCCTTGCGAAGCAATTCCAAAATAAGACGCAGATGCTCCTCGTGTTCTTCCTTCGTCTTGGAGTAGATCAAAATATCATCGATGAAAACTATCACAAACTTATCGAGGTACGGCTTGCACACTCGATTCATCAGATCCATAAATACGGCCGGTGCATTGGTTAGCCCAAACGGCATAACCAGGAATTCGTAGTGACCATACCGAGTCCTAAAAGCAGTCTTGGGGACATCCTCATCTCGAACGCGAAGTTGGTGATATCCAGACCGTAGATCAATCTTTGAGAAGTAACTTGAACCTTGTAGCTGATCGAAGAGATCGTCGATTCGAGGAAGTGGATACCGATTCTTGATGGTAACTTTGTTAAGCTCTCGGTAGTCAATGCACATGCGGAACGTTCCATCCTTCTTCTTAACAAACAATACCGGAGCTCCCCATGGAGACGAACTTGGGCGGATAAATCCTTTGTCGAGTAACTCTTGAAGTTGTGCGGAGAGTTCGTTGAGTTCGCTTACCGCCAAACGGTAAGGTGCGCGTGCAATTGGAGACGGCTCCAGGAACTAAGTCGATTCCAAACTCTACTTGTCGAAATGGAGGCAAACCAGGCAGATCTTCAGGAAATACATCTTGGAAGTCGCGAACTATCGGGTAGTCGTTGATTCTGCGCTCAGGAAGTGTCGAATCGGTGACGTTTGCAAGAATCGCGAAGTGACCTTTACGAAGGCACTTTTGAGCTTTGAGAAACGAAATAATACCAGTTACTGTTCCACCTTTTTCACCTTGGACCGTTAACACTTTGCCGTCTTCGAGCGGAATACGAACCACTTTTTCCTTACATAAGATTTCAGCTCGATTCTCAGATAACCAATCCATTCCTACTATAACGTCAAAACTACCAATCGGGAAAGGCATAAGGTCAATTCCTAACGTATGGCCAGCTAGTTCTAACTTACAGCCCTTAACTATCTGAGTCGTATCATGAAGTTTACCATTTGCTAGCTCTACCACATATTTAGCGTCTAAGGCAATAGGTCTAGCATTAATCAACTTAGCAAATTTAGTGGAAATAAAACTTTTCTCAGCACCAGAATCAAATAATACAGTAGCAAAGAAACCGTTCAAAATAAATTTACCATTAATCACGTTGGCGTCATTGCGAGCTTCACCCTGACCCATGACAAAAGCTCGGCCTCTACCATTACCACCATTCCGTTATTACCATTTCCGTTGCCATTCCGATTACCATTACCTCCACCATTACCATTCCCACCGTTGTTTCCCTGATTGCCATTACCTTGTCTTCTTAACTGTGGGCAGTCTCTTTTAATGTGGCCTGGAGCACCACATTCATAACAATTCCCGTTACCGTTTCCCCTGGGAGCTTCATTGTTGCGGTTCTGACCATTGTTTCCATTGCCCCGATTGTTCCCATGATTGTTGTTGTTCCTTCTGGGGCGGTTTTGTTGCTCGGGTAGAATTGCCCAACAATCTTTTGCTTCGTGGCCTCCCTTGCCGCACCTTTCACAGCTCAGGTTCTTTCTGCAAATACCAGCATGGTGTTTCCCGCATTTGTTACACAAGGGTAGGTTACCCTTGTAGTTGCCTTGACCATTTCCGCCCTGGCGGTTGTTACCACTGTTATTCCCAGACCTCTTGCTTTGGCTTTGGGAGTTGAAAGACCTCCCAGTGCTGTTACCCACACTCTGAATATTCATAGAGTTCTCAGGAGTTTCATCTTCGGCCTTTCTTTTGCCACTAAGGGCAGTCTTCTCAGTGATCCTAGCAGGAAGTGTACCTTTCTCAACTTCCTGATCAGTAAGCTTGTGAGCCAAACGGATGGCTTGTTGCACGGTTCGCAGGGTTGCTGGCAGTCACCAATCCTTTGATTTGAGGCGCGAGGCCTTCCAGATAACGCTCGATGCGTTTGAACTCGGCATCGACCATTGTGGGGCACAAGACCTCATACTCATGATATCGTGCAGTGTACTGCTCGACTTCAGACCCAATCATCTTCAGATTCAAGAATTCGCCTTCTAGCTTCTTTACTTGGTCACGGGGACAGTACTCCTCCATAATCAGATCCTTAAATGCTGCCCACTGCATGTTATTAGTCGCGTCTAGCCCAACCATCTGAATTTCAGCGTTCCACCAGGAGAGTGCAGCTCCTTCGAAGGTACCAGTAGCAAACTTCACCTTGCTTTCAGCTGGGCAGTTACACATGGAGAAAACCTTCTCAGACTTCTCGATCCACCTGAGGAGTCCTACCGCTCCTTCTTCGCCGGAAAACGTCATCGGCTTACAGTCCATGAAGGACTTGAACGTGCAGTGATGGTGGTTTCCTGATGCAATTAATAGTTCGGGTTTTAAAATTTAAACAGGTCAAAATATAATTGCTTTGTGCCTTAACCGGCATAATAGTTACCCTGTGCGGCATATGCAGCTTGGACGGCTGCCACCGCGGCTTGCACATGTTCATTAATCATCGCTTGCAGCTGTGCAGGCGTCATGTTTATGTTGCCTCTTCCGTTTCCTCTTCCAGACATCTTGCTGAACAGTTAAAGTAGCCAATGTTCAGTCACAATTATACCTTATACATATCCCATAATATGGATATTAACCATTTTCCCGTTATCCCACTATTAGTCCAGAAAAATTTTGTGCAGAATCGAGGCGTCGTCGAGGAACGTCGAAAGTCGTAAGCGCTATCGTCGAAAGTCGGCTTTCCCATAAAAGTCACCGTCGGCGTAGTCGTCGTAGTAGAAATCAGGACGTAGCGTGTAGCATCGTTTCGTTGTCGCTTTCCCCAGAGTAGTGCGCGCATTCGCGTTCGCGTTTCGTATTCGTGTGAAAATTTCCTAAGGTCTTTCCGTTAGACTACTTAGACACGGTCTATACATATATATTTATATATATATATATATATATATATATATACATACGTATTAAGCCTTTACTTTACACAGCAGAGCGAGTATCCCAGGTTGGCACGTAAAAATTTTGTCTTTGGGAATTTGTTTATTCGTTTTGTAACCAAAGTTTTCAAGTTGCAGTTTCCAAATCGTTTTCAAAAATGATTCCAGTTCTCTGCAACTTATGGCTCTGATACCAATCTGTCACACCCCCAAAATAACCACTAACGGAGTTTGTACCGTTAAGGGGTGCGGCTAGACCAGGATCCACAACCATAGTTACAAATACTAAACGAATCAGGGTTAGTTCAAACACAAGTTATAAATCAGAGTCTTAAATACACGCAGCGGAAATAATTATCCTGGCACTAACCACGTGCCTTACAAATTCATTGTTTTAGAAATCCCCAAATTAAGTTAAATCAAAAATAAGAGTCTTCACGTGCCATGCCAACCTCCAGTGGATACTCCTTAGCGATCTGCAAAAGTTTAAACCACGCAAGTGTCAACCTAACGGTTGGTGAGTTCACAGTGGGCTTGTCATGCATTGGCCCGGTCTCATAATCATAATTCGTGTCAAGGTATACTTACGAGTTATTTATTTGTGAAAAGCAATGCTCGTAATCAAATCTCAGTTTATAAATGGTTTGTCCGTGACCTACGTCATCGGGTATGTACTAGTTCCGTAAAGTTAAAGGACTCAACCGATATCGCGGGTAGCTAATCCGTTGTTCCATGCTCTAAGGAAGTTTGTACCAAAGCTGACTTATTTTGTGGGGGCCGAGCCATCCCGTACGGTGCGGACCTACGTCATCGCGGTTTTTGCCTCCCCCGTGTCCTCCCCGGGACTACGGTCAAATAGGCTGATATTGTTCCTCCGTGCACTCCCCGTGCCACGGGGCGGAGTTTGTCAAACTCCAGTAGATCTACCCAACATCCCCTCGCTTTACAATTAATGGCACAATTTTAGTTGAGGACTTTTAAGTTATAAGGCATCCTTAGAAAACATGTGATATCATATGGTTCAGACTTTAACCTACACTAGCCATATTAAAACGTTTTCAGTTTTGTTTCAGAAATAGTTTGTTTAAGTCCACAAGTGTTTCCCATAAAACACTTCAGTTCATCAAGTGGGTGCCGAGCATTCCCGAATTCTCATGTATTTGTCAGCATTGTTTTTCGTTAAGTTGCTCGGTGTGGCCCAAACGGACTCACAGTAAACGGGTTAGTGACACTCACCTTGGATTGCACTGCTACACTTGCTAAGTATCCAAGTTATGTTTGCTTAACGAAGACCTAGAACACGTTTAGGTCTAAAGTATTAGTTTCGTGTCTAATCTTCACTAAACGTCACTATGGCCCATAACATAGCACGTTGCAACTATGACTCGACATACCGACACACGACACCGATGGTTGATCATAAACAAGGGTTCATATAATTCAGATATCAAGCATGTCTCATCATGGCATAATCATGTAAGTCATGGCATAACACTTAAGCAAATTTCACAAGTTTGGTTTTCAGGTCAGGTCTTAGTTTCGCTAGCACAGTTTCGCTAGGCAGTTTCGCTGGGTGCACGGGCAGCACTTTCGCTAGGCAATGCCCGGTGACACAGTTTCGCTAGGCTAGTTTCGCCCGAAACTGCTGACGCAGTTTCGCTAGCCTAGTTTCGCAGGGAAACTGGTTTGAACTTTCGTTCAGGTATTTCGCTCGGTAGTTTCGTTCGAGCTTGTCGGGTCAGTTTCGCTAGCGACACTATAGTTTCGCTCGATAGTGTCGCTGAATGAACAAGTAAATTCGCTGGACAATTTCGCCCAGAGAACACACAGTTTCGCTGGTCGCGAAAAACATACGGATCAGCCTAAAAATCAACCTAACAGCTTCTGATCTTACATGCAATTCATTATTTAGCATACATAGGCATTTACCAACATAAATCAGCAAGCTTTAACACCTTAAACATGCATTTTGTCATCAAATCACCCAAAATACATATAAAACCCTAAAATGGCTAAAATAGCATAAATCTCTATCATGGCTGGATTTCATACGCAAAGTTATCAACTTTATGGTAGATCTAGCATTCCTAAGTATTATCTCAGAAGCATACAAGTTTTCATGAAGGTTTGATCATGCTTTAAGAAGAAAACACATAGAAAAGCATAAAACATAGTTTTGGGACTCACGTTTGATATCAAGAATCGATAGATGAGATGAGATGATGGCCTTGAGGCTGAGATCTCGGTCCTTGGGTGACTCTCTCGGCTGACCAGGTTCCAGAGAGGAGTGTGTGTGTGTTTGTGATGAAATGAGGCAAATGGATAAACTAGGGTTTATTAAGTTTATTTATATCAGGGCTAGTTTCGCTGGCAGTTTCGCTGGCCAGGCGAAACTAGCTCTGGTCACGTGTTGGTCGAGTAGTTCAGCTGTCTACCGGGCGACACTGCAGTTTCGCCCGGTAGTTTCGCCGGCGACCAAAAAGGCAAGTTTTCACATAATCAAGTATTTACAATTTGTCATGCTATTCACAATAATAAGTCATGTATTTAAATCACGTTGCACACAAGGACAATAAATAGGCACATAACACATATGGATGGGTTCGGTGATCAACCAAAGGTCGTGGACGTATTCGGCCTAGTTTAAGCATTAGTTACTTAAGTTAACACTTATAATCGTAACTAACGGACTTGTCTAACGGAAGTTAACCTTGAAATTCTCGGGTGTCACAGATCCTTAGTTAGATTTGTAATTAATCTTTAATTAATGGTTAAGATTAAATTAGTGGAGAAAAAACTAATGTAAGAGCATTTTAGTCTTGGCCACGTTTATTGATTTCTTAATCAAATTCCCTCATTTGTACATGTTTATAACTTTTAAATATGATACTATATATTTTTTTTTTAAATTACACTATAAAAAGGAACAATTTTATTAAAAAGTACATTATTACTATATATAAATTAAAAAAATATTTTTTTTCAGCTCCTTGTGTTTTTTTAATGTGTTATTGTATACGTCTTTTTGCTTGTCATTGTGCCTTTTCGTTCGTCGCTATGTTTTTTTCTAAAATGATTAGTTTTGGACAACCTAATTGTGAAATAACTAGTATTGTGTACTTCTAATATGTAAAACACAATAATAAAATAACAACAAATTTATCTAAAGCATAAAAAACAAGAAAAAAATAACATGAAATGTGTTTAAATTTAATTTATACATATTATACAATGACTGAAACATAATATAGAACAATCTGAATATAAGACACAATAATCTAAATATGACAGTA
Source organism: Deinandra increscens subsp. villosa (assembly GCA_039602395.1). NCBI lineage: Eukaryota > Viridiplantae > Streptophyta > Magnoliopsida > Asterales > Asteraceae > Deinandra > Deinandra increscens. The sequence goes on from JBCNJP010000007.1 coordinate 2,214,471, forward strand.
AACGAACCGAATGTCCAGCGAACCTTTCATGAACCGTTCGACAGGAAGGCAACAACGCATGTAAAACCACTAGTGGTACACGAAATGGAAGCAACATAAATGGTTACAACATGGATGGGAGCAATTATGACAGTGTTAGCGAGATGGAAGAACTATTAAGGCGGTAGCATTGATGGAACAATCAGTAATTGTGGTAGTGATGGTGGTTACGGCTTGTAGTAACAGTGTGGTGGCAGCTTATAGTAGTGGTGGTGGTGATTGATCACCCTCCAGAGAGAGATTTCGAGAAATGTTTTTCTAGTGTAAAGGGGGGGGGGGGGAGAAAAATGAATGATGGTAAGGAGTATTTAACCTAACATTTTGATGGAATTATCGACGAATTTCCATTATTGAACTGTAGAAGATAGATAAACCTTCAATATAGAAAAACAACTACGGTTACATTAAGAAAATCATAGATTACAGTTATAATAAGAACAACTAATGAGATAAAAAGTTACATTAAGTTATTTAAAATGAGACTCGTCATTTCACCAGGCTGAATCATGCTTATCTTCGAATAGGTCCGGGAACCCGCCTTCCTCAAATGAATGAAAAGTGAAAGTCTATTAAGCCCAACCCATACATTCCTTTGAGTCGTAGTCATCATGTACGTATTTATCTTCATTTGGGTCGTCTGGTCCGTCTGCCAGTGATTCTCCAGGTCTAATAAGCGCAAGATTTTCTGGTTTGTCTAGCATAGAACTGATAGTGGGCTTTATTGTTCATGCACATGAGGGTTTTTTCAGTTCGACAAACGAAAATTTTCCACAACATCCATTCGAGATGGTTTAGGAACTAAATAATGTAAGATAGTTTGCTATCTTAGTGAAATGAAAGTCGAAAATTAAGGTTAAAAAGTCATACAAGTTAGAAATATAGTCCTTACAAAATATATCTAGTACAAATATAGTCCTTAGAAATATAATTGTTAGAAACATAGCCCTTATAATCCAGTCGTTAAAAATCTAAAGTACGTAATTCTAATGTAGCATTTATGAAATTTAGGCAATGGGTAACCAAGTGATCCAATCACCGGTTAAACAATCCTAGGATGGGGGTATCATGAAAAAGGAGTAGTGTGGGTTCATTTTGGGTAACCAATACAATCATGACAACTCAATTTTGTCAGAATAAAGCCTTGGAAGCCACAATCACTAGGTATGGTTCCACTTTGGAGCCTTGCGGCTTCTCCAACAACACCCCAATATTTTTTTTTTTAATTTTTATCTTATGCAAAGGTCGAGAAACACGCTGCTTGGCGCTGCTTGGGTAAGCCGTGAGGGCTTGGAAAACGGCGCAACACCACAGAGCATGGGAGAGGCGGTATCGAAGCCGTGAGGAGCAGCCAAGCAGCGGCACCAAACCGCAATCGATACCGTTCACCCTTAATGTTATAAATATAACTTCAGGAGTGTGTTTTTTTTAACACTAACTTATTTAAAGTAAACATTTACAAAGCCAACCTGATTACCAATTAAACAATATTAATAACACCTCTATTTTACAAAAATAATGATTTTTTAAATTGGTTCCCCATTTTTCTTTTTATTAACACCTAAAAAATAAGAATTGTGGAACCAATATATTTTCTTCTATATAAATGATGTTTCACACGTGAAACGTTCTAGTTCACATATAATAACATCAATCAATTGATCATCTCTAAAAATAATAATGATATATTTTTATTGATTCCCGGTTTCATAACGAACCTCTAATCCCCTAATTATAAGGCTATCCGTAATGGGGCGTTATGGGGCAAAAAATTGTAATATGGCGCCCCATATAACGCCCCGCACCGCCCCCCGGGGCGCCATGTTAGCTTTGGAGGTTAAAGGCGCCATGTTCATGGCGCCGGTGCAACTCACATGTTTTTTTTTGTTTTTTTTTTCTTTTTTCCTATTGGTACACCTCATATCTCATAACCCCCATCCTCATAACCCCCCACTACACCCCTTACCTCATAACCCCCCATTTCCACGTCATCCGCCACATGGCGCATAACCCCCAACCCGGGGCTCCATCCACTACGGATAGCCTAATTCCTACTATAATATATAACACGACTTTCAACAAACAATAAATCCCAATTTCAATAGAAGGGGAATATTGATCGGAAAACTCTTTAAAGAGGGGTAAGTCCAAATTAATCGGATACTTAAATTTTAGTTCATTGTTATACATCCTCCTAGCTAGTTATATGTTATACGTACGGCCATGTAAATTTTGGAAGTGTAATTTGAGCTCGCTAGCTAGTACCTAGGTTTAGCATATATATAATACTAGTTTTTGATACCCGTGCGACACACGGTGGTTTTTAAAAAAATAAATCCAACAATTTAAATATTATAATAAATGTAATTCGATAATTGAAACCTGTGCATCGTACGGCGTTATTTAAAAAAATCAAAACTAAAATGTACTAATGATTCTTTATATCATCTAAGAATTTTTTTTATTAGAAATATCCAGTTAAAAGTTTCAATGGTTCTTCTACAATGAGTCACTTTCACTTCCTAGTAAAATATAAAAATGATATAAACATTAGTATAATCTCTAAAACTTAAGAGAAAATTAAAGTTTGTATCATGCCCTTCTTCAATTATAAAAACAAACACAAAAACAAAACCATTTGATTATAATCGTGCATGAATAATCTAAGCGTAGTCATAAGCACCATTCAAGGACACATTTATGATACATATATTTGGGAATTTGTATAGCTAAACAATAAAAAAAATTATTGATATTAATTATATTGTTATATTTATTTAAGAAATAATTGTTTGTAAAAAATAATAAAATTAAGAATGCAATTATAACGATAATATCTCTATTAAAAATTCATAAGAACTAATTTAGTTGTTTGAAATTACAATATTTAAGGCTCATTGGATTTAAAATTGACTTTTTTTTTTCAAATCCAAATCCCTCATTTATGATATATAATTCAATCTTTAAATGTGTGTTGACTTTTTTAGAATATAATTAAAGACGTAATTATACAGTTTGTAATTAGACTCTTTCTATTTTTGAATAATCATAACTATATTATGAATGTGAAATTTCATTTATTGGAAAAATTTTGAGCGGGAAAACCACAAAATGGATTGTTGTGGTGATGTCATGTGGCATCCAATCTTTTTATATATATATTATATAGATAGATAGATATAGATAGATATAGATATAGATATAGATTATATAGATATAGATATATATGAAACGTTTACAATATTGGAAGTGAATGTACGTTACTACGTACGTACGTAGTATCATATGATTCATCTTCTTATTAACATATATAGCAACATCTAGCTAGATTACCTATGAAGGACAGATAAACTCACCATCCTCACCCTACATAACCGATTTATATGCTATATAAACTTTCTAAATATTTCAATGTACGTTGATCACTACTAGAAAAAGACCCTTCCTTGACGCGCAAACAATGACACTCGGTATTTTATGACGCGCAAAAACAAGCGTCATAAAAATAACTGTCGTATTTGACAAATTTCTATGGGTAGATGACGCGCATTTTCGCGCGTCATAAATATTGTGTCATCTGAAAAAAAAAATTGAAAAACACGGAGGACTAAACTTCAGTGCGCGTCAAGCGTAAAAATATTTTTGTCGCCTTATGTTTTTTCCCGCCAAAATAAAAAATCCTGAAAAAAGTAAATCCCGCTCAGCTATTTAGGGTTTCTCAACACTCTTCCCCAAATCTCGTCGCCTCCATCGCTCTACCTTACCTCCACCTCTGTTTATCCGCTCAACTATTAGGGTTTCTCAAGATCACCTCTGTTGCCAACGCTCTCTCTACACTCTTCCCCAGATCCTCGCCTACATCTGCTCCTCTGCTCAATCGCGCGCGTTGTGGGTTTCTGCGATTCAAGAATTAGGGCACATTTTCGATTCCCCTTGTTATTGGCGTGATTCACTTCTGGTTTCTAAACAACGATTGGCGGCCAGTAGCAACAAATTGAGCAGCAGCTAGTAACAAATCGTGTGGCATAGGTTCTTTTGAATCAATTGGAGGTCGTAGCAACAAAGGATTAATTGGCATTCACAACAACAAATCTTCGCATCAAACCGATTACAAGTACGGATTCTTTCATCAACAATCAAAAGAAACTGACAATGGCGACTTTGTGTTCTTGCGGTGGAATGATTTGGGGAAAGAGACGTCATGTATGTGGTACGAAGTGTTTCCGTTGTGGCGGGATGGAATATGAGAATCGACCTCATTTTTGTGGCTACTTACCCGATTACTCAAAACCTCCAACTGAATATGAGTTGTGGAGAGGGTTAAGAGGTTCTGATGAATGGGTTGGGAGCACCGATATGGAACAGTGAAAATAAAGAATCTGTTATAGAAATCCAAGGAGCAACTAAAGTTTGCAATCAGCAACATTCAACAATGATGGCTGAAATCCTACATAAATCGGAAGAATTAAGTAAAAGGTTTGATTCCTACTCTTCTCAATATACACAAATCAAAATCGCACCCAAGGTGTTTGATGAATTGTCTAGTAGGGACGGATAAGAAATTGATGGATGATTTTTGTGATGAATATGGAATCATTTCTTCAAATATAGAGAACAACCCACTGAAGTCTTTGAGCAAGCAAATTGTTCCAATTAATTACAAAGAAACTCTAACACCTTCAATGGTAGCAGCATTGGAGAAGATTATGGTAATTAGCCAAGAAGGTACTATTAAAGAATATTGTGATTCGTTTCAAATCTTATTCGATCAAGTTAAAAATCTAGAAGAAATTTCTGAATTCTACGCTATATACCTATTCATCTGTGGTTTAGAACCGGAAATTAGGAAAATATTTGCTAAATGGCATCAATATAGCTGCACTAAGGTGAAAGATGTGATTTCATTGGCTTTAAAAATTGATTCTAATGGCATCAATATAGTGAGGATGTTATTCATGTTTGTGATATGGTTAACTCCATTTGTTCTGGTTTATTGCTTAGAAAAATCAAGTTTGGTTGTTATGTTAGAGACTTTGGTTCAACTAAAATTTTTGATTCATGGGAGAAGAAATTAGTTAACTGGATGGATATTGGTTGGGCAACTATTACACAAAAGAAAATGGTGCTTATGAGTCAAAGGGACACAAGTCTGGTCAAAATTAGAGTATAACAATATTGGTGCTTTGGGAACTCTAATTATTGACAATTTTGTATGGAAACCGGGTTGGCAAAGTGTGATTACAGTCGAAGATTTTATTTCAACAGAATATCTAGCAATTTTTTTTTTACCAATTCTGATTCTGTTCTTCTACTACATGCATCACAGATTTGCAGCAGGTTGTACGATCAGAGAACATCATTATAAGGCTTCTTTAATTGCAGGTTCGTTTGTGAAGGTTTTGATTATGTTTTGAGTTTTTAATCTAGGATTTAAATACAAAAGTTGTTATCGAAAGATGGTAAGGGTTTTCACGGTTTGAATTCTAAACATTCAGTGGTGGTGGTGGTGAAGGAAAGGCTGGTCAAGGATGCATAGAATCAGGTATGTTTTTATACTTTGCAACTTTTATAAATGGAATTGCACTAAATTATGTTTCGGTTTAAACTTAGAATCTACTGATTTGTTATGTTTTTAACTGAACAGAGTGTTATTGGGGTTACATCAGGTGCAAGTTTCCATGTACAGTCACTTTCATTTTCTTAAAAATGCTACAAATAGATCATATCCTTAATGTGTTTCTCTGGATAATGGTGTGTGTATGGTTTGTCATCTCACTGTTATATTAAACAAGTTCAATTCTCTTCATCAAACCCCAACACAACCATTTTACCTACAGCATAGCACCACCTGTTCATGACTACAACTAAAAAACAAGCAAACTGCTTTTTAGCAAAATAAATAGAAATTTGTAGACACTTCATAGTTTTCATCTTATCACAGCTTATGTGTGCTACGTTTGTTATTTTCTTATATGGCTGATGATAAAGACTTAAACATATGTATGTAGAATGATTTGAAGCAGGCTATCCGACAAAGAACATCAATTTTAAGGGTTCGAGCGTTTAAAATTATTTTGATGGAATGGTTAATAGAAAGATGGTAAGGGCTTTCATGGATTTGAATGGTGGTCAAAGAATGGAATAGGCTGGTCAGCGATGCAACAAATCAGGTACACTTTCATACTTCGCAACTTTTATAAATGGAATTGAAATAAATTATGTTTCGGTCTAAAGTTAGAATCTGCAAGTTTGTTATGTTTTTTACTGAACATAGTGTTATTGGGGTTATGTAAGGTGAACAGCTCCATCTGTAGCCACTTCCTATTGGAATTTTATCTATTATTATTACATCCATTTAGCAGCAATAGGAGAGGCTTATTTTGGAGGCTTTCTGCAGGTTCAAAAACCCAATTAAAAAGTGCCAATCTGGGATATACACACGTAATTTCTGTGAAATTGTTAGTCTTAGATATTGATTAAGCCATTGACTCAAAAAGTCAACAGTCACAAATTTTCCCTACATTTGTTCAACCACATTTGTACATAGTTGCCAGGTTGTCGATTACTTCATGATACTTCTGTAAGAGCTGCAAGTTGTGGGTCACTTCGGGAAAATTCCGAGATAGGTAAGGGAATAATACAAGAGTTGCCCTCTAGTTTATTAGATAGCACATTGTGTATGTAGGTATTATAAAGTTTCTTTCTTTATTTGGCATTTGCAGACATATCATTTCATGACAAAATCATCTTATATGATAATGAGAAGCAACAGAGAGGATGGGCTCCTGCCAACTGCAACAAACTCCCTAAGTCTTGAGTCTTTTTTCTTGTAATTCCTTGCTAATAAAAATTAGGAGTTAACAACTTTTTAACTTTGTAAACTCCAAAAAACTTGTTAACTTTGTAATGTTTGTCATATATATGAAATGTGTTGTTTTGCTATAGTGTATTTTATTTTGATTATGAGGTTAATTGTCATTAATGTGGAAATAAGTGAATCTACAAAAATATTTTTTTTTATTTTTTTTTAAATTCATGACGCGCAAAAATGCGTGTCATAAGAAGATTTATGACGGGGCCTTCCTTGACGCTTATTTTATGACACAAATTTATGACGCTTTTTTGCGCGTCATAAATGGGATGACGCGCATTTTGCGCGTCAAGAGGATTCTTGACCCTGCCTTCCTTGACGCTTTTTTGCGCGTCATCTGGGTTCTTGACGCGTAAAAAGCGTCAAGAAAGGCCATTTTTGTAGTAGTGTCATGTGGCATCCAATCTTTTTATATATATATTATATAGATAGATAGATATAGATAGATATAGATATAGATATAGATTATATAGATATAGATTATATAGATATAGATATATATGAAACGTTTACAATATTGGAAGTGAATGTACGTTACTACGTACGTACGTAGTATCATATGATTCATCTTCTTATTAACATATATAGCAACATCTAGCTAGATTACCTATGAAGGACAGATAAACTCACCATCCTCACCCTACATAACCGATTTATATGCTATATAAACTTTCTAAATATTTCAATGTACGTTGATTAACATATATACTACTTAGGTTAATTGAGTGAGAAAACCGGCCAGTTGATGCTGAGATATTCTGACCCAAAATATTCTTGGTCACTTTAAGTCGATCTCTATGTGAGGTTAAGAAGAGAGGGTAAAGTTGCTTTGAATGGGCTAAAGATTCCATAGATGGAATATGTGCCTAATTTTTCATTGTATTTACGTGATGCTTATGATAGCTTCAAGTGGTTGACAAAATCTTAAGCTTTATTGTCATTGTAATTGTAGGATTGTAGGATGACAATAACACATTTACCTTTTATTATCGAGGGGTGTCCCGATGCTAAAATATGGTTGATATTTAATTAACATATACTATAGAACAAGTAGATTATTAATCACATTAAAATAAAATATATATACTATATACATATTATATATATATATATATATATATATATATATATATTACTATATACATAATAGAGCGTCATTTAAAAGCAGGCCGGTGTGTGTGAGTGACGCATGTATATTTATGTGTCTCAAGGAATTTTTGTTCCCTTGGAGGCAAGACCCAACTCGGCCAATTTAGCCAACATGCTCCAGACTACCTTAACAAGGATTGTCATATTAGAAGACCTGGTCGGGGACCTGACCGAGCAAGTGGCTACTCTTCAGGGACAGGCAGCCCCTGCAGCTGATCCAGTGGAGGGAGAACCCCTCGAAGAGAGTGGAGACAACGCTGAAGAAGAAGAGGTCGAGGAACCCGAAGTCATTGATCCGTGATCTAATTTGTCTTCTTTTCTTTTATTTTGTTACTTCGAATAAAACTGACTGGGTGTTCATTTTATTTTGAATGTTTTCAAATGCTGAGGTACATTATGGTTGGATTTTAAATTTTGTAATGGATATTACAACTTTATTTTTCCAATGTGTTTCTAAATATTATGTCGTGTGATGGATGGATGCATGAATAATTGTTTAGCGCTTAATGAAATTGATATTGGATATATTAATTATTTGGTTGTATGCGTTCTAACGTATATAATGAAATTAATATTGGGTATATTAATCAATGAAATTTTTGTATGACAAACAGAATCATGGCTGAACACCTCACAGCAGCTCAAATCCAGGCTTTGATAAACGAATAGTTGCGGCAGCACTCGCTGCAGCTCAAGCACAAGGAAACAACAACGGTGGTAAGTAAAACAGATGAAAAATGGACTACATTTTTTCTCTCACTCTCAAAAATTATTCTCTAAAATAATTTCATGAAACGATCCACGCCCAGCTCAGTGCACCTATAAAACTTACATGGATTGTAAGCCACTCACGTTCAAGGGTGATGAAGGAGCCGTGGGTCTGCTGCGATGGCTCGAGAAATCAGAAAAGGTGTTCTCAATGTGCAACTGCCCAGTTGCGAATCGGGTAAATTTCGCAACTGCTACACTCAAGGGAGCTGCCCTCACTTGGTGGAACGCACAAATCCAAATGCTAGGGCTCGACGCAGCGAATGCTATGACTTGGCAGGAATTTAAGGATGCCATGATGGAGGAGTATTGTCCTCGCAAAAAGGTCAAAGGGTTTGAAGGTGAGTTCCAGAACTTGAAAATGGTAAGTTCTGAGGTTGAATAGTACACCGCTCGCTACCATGAGTACGCGGTGTTATGTCCTACGATGGTTGATGCTGACTTCAAAAGGATTGAAAGGTACGTGGATGGGTTAGCTCCACAGATCAAGGGGATGATTAATGCCTCAAACCCTGCAAATGTGCATAATGCCATCAGGTTGGCCCATAAGCTGACTGACCAGGCCATAGAGCAAGGAACGTTGCCACCCAGAAAGGTCCCCAAAACTGCCCTAGATGGGAAAAGAAAGAGAGATGACGACTCTAGTAACAACAACAACAATGGTAGTGGCAACAATAATGGGAGATCCTCTAACTCTCACAACCAAAACAAGAGATATAACAATTCCAGGGGTGACTATAACAACGGTAACACCAACAGCGGGGGCGGTAATCAGAACCGCCAAGGTGGTAGTAATCAGAATCACAATGGGTACAAGGGACGAGCACCGTTCTGCAATCGCTGCAACCAACACCACAATGGGGCATGCAAGAAACTCACCTGTGAGCGTTGTGGTAAAGGGGGCCATGAAGCTAAGAATTGTTGGGGTGAACTACAAAACCGTCCCAATCAGAATCAAAACCAGAGTCAGAATCAGAACCAGAGGCAGAATAATGAAGGCCCTAGGGGGTGTTATGAATGTGGAAAGCCAAGACACTTGAAGAGGGACTGCCCACAACTTCGAAAGAATAACAACAATGTTGGCAACAACAATAACCACCGTAACAACAATAACAACGGCGGTGATGGGGGTAGAAACGGTGGAGATGGCGCCAAAGGGCGAGCTTTTGTTATGGGTTCAGGTGAAGCAAGAAACGATACCAACGTCATTACCAGTAAGTTTCTTCTAAACAACTATTTCGCAAATGACTTATTTGATACTGATGCTGAGAAAAGTTTTATCTCGACTAAGTTCTGTAAGTTGATTAAGGCTACTCAAACTCCACTAAAAGCTAGGTATACGGTTGAATTAGCAAATGGTAAGCTTCTCGACACCACTTACTTGGTTGAAAACTGCACATTAGAACTATCTGGTCATAAACTAAGTATAGACGTTATGCCTTTTACCATCGGTAGTTTCGACGTCGTAGTGGGCATGGATTGGCTATCTAAACATCAGGCAGAAATTGTCTGTCAAGAAAAAGTCATACGAATACCCGTAGCAGGAGGAGAAGTACTCTCAATTCAGGGCGAAAAAGGAGGTGTTGTCTCCGGAATCATATCATACCTTAAAGCGCAGAAGTGTCTTCGGAAAGGGCACGTGGTAATCCTAGCCACAGTTACGGACCAAACCAGGGTGGAGAGAAAGATCGAAGACTTCCCGATCGTACGTGATTACCTAGAGGTATTTCCTCCGCATCGGCAAGTAGAATTTGGGATTGACCTTGCTCCGGGAGCAGCTCCGATCGCGCGTGCACCATATCGTCTAGCGGTGAACGAATTGAATGAGCTATCCACACAACTGCAGGAACTGCTAGATAAGGGTTTTATTAGACCTAGCTCGTCACCATGGGGAGCACCAGTATTATTCGTCAAGAAGAAGGATGGCACGTTTAGGATGTGTATCGATTACCGCAAACTCAACAAAGTCACTATTAAAAATTGATACCCTCTTCCTCGAATAGATGATCTTTTTTATCAGCTTCAAGGATCCAGTTACTATTCCAAGATTGATTTAAGGTCTGGCTACCATCAACTTCGAGTCCGTGAGGAGGACATAGAAAAGACAGCCTTCAGAACGCGCTACGGCCATTATGAATTCTTGGTCATGCCTTTCGGGCTGATAAATGCACCAGCTGTGTTCATGGACCTCATAAATCGTGTGTGCAAGCCCTACCTGGATAAATTCGTCATAGTATTTATTGACGGCATCCTCATTTACTCCAAAACAAAAGAAGAACACGAGGAACATCTATGGTTAATCTTAGAATTGTTAAAGAAAGAACAACTCTACGCAAAATTCTCTAAGTGTGATTTTTGGATCCGAGAGGTTCAATTTCTGGGTCACATCGTCAACGAGCAAGGTATTCACGTTGACCCAGCCAAGATCGAGGCCATTAAAAGTTGGCCTACCCCTAGAGCTCCTATGGAGATTCGCCAATTCTTAGGTCTAGCAGGTTACTACCGTCGTTTTATAAAAGGATTTTCTCAGTTAGCTCACCCATTGACCGCTCTTACGCACAAAGGGGTTCAATACATATGGGGTGACAAGGAAGAGGCAGCCTTCCAAGCTTTGAAAGAGAAACTTTGTACTGCACCTATATTATCTCTACCTGATGGAATTGACGACTTCGAGGTCTATTGTGACGCGTCAATCCAGGGACTCGGATGTGTTCTGATGCAAAGAGGTAAAGTCATCGCATGTCAAGGCAACTAAAGTCTCATGAGAAGAATTACATAACTCACGACCTAGAGTTGGGCGCTGTTGTATTTGCCTTAAAATTTTGGAGACACTACCTATATGGCACCAAGTGTACGATTTTCATTGATCACAAGAGCCTCCAGCACATATTTGACAGAAGGAACTCAACATGAGGCAACGTAGGTGGGTCGAATTGTTAAACGACTACGATCTAGCAATAAAGTATCATCCAGGAAAAGCCAACGTAGTGGCCGATGCCTTGAGTAGAAAGGAACATGTTAAACCTAGAAGGGTTCGAGCTCTTCAATTAACAATCCATACGGGGCTACCGGATAGACTCAGGGATGCTCAGAAAGACGCCCTGAAGGAGGAGAATTTTGGGTCTGAATCATTACGTGACATACATGGAACTTCTGAAGTTAAGTCTGATGGACTTCGTTATTATAATGACCGTATATGGGTACCTTTGCATGGAAACCTTAGAGAACTAGTGATGGACGAGGCCCACAAGTCCCGTTATTCGATCCATCCAGGTTCAGACAAAATGTATCAAGACTTAAAAGGGTTAAATTGGTGGCCCAATATGAAAGCTGACATTGCTAGATATGTTAGCAAGTGCTTGACGTGCGCAATGGTCAAAACGGAACATCAAAAGCCAGCAGGATTACCGCAACAACCTAAAATTCCTGAATGGAAATGGGAAGAAATCTCGATGGATTTCATCACGGGGTTGCCTCGTTCTTCTGGCGGTAACGATATGATTTGGGTTATCGTTGACCGATTAACAAAATCCGCTCATTTCCTAGCTATCAAGGAAAGTGACAAAATAGAGAAACTTGCAAAGATATACCTGAAGGAGATTGTCAAGCTTCACGAAGTGCCTTTATCTATCATCTCTGACCGAGACCCTAGATTTGCTTCAAATTTTTGGAGAACCTTACAAACGGCGATGGGCACTCGCTTAGATATGAGTACCGCGTATCATCCTCAAACAGATGGACAGACTGAACGTACCATCCAAACTCTCGAGGATATGCTTAGAGCATGTGTGCTCGACTTCGGGAAAAATTGGGAAACGCATCTAACTCTGGTAGAATTCTCTTATAACAACAGTTACCATACTAGTATTGGAGCCGCTCCATTTGAGGCTCTCTACGGACGAAAATGCAGATCACCGGTCTGTTGGGCCGAGGTCGGTGAGAGCCAACTCACTGTACCCGAATTAGTACACGAGACCACCGAGAGAATCGTGCAAATCAG
>JBCNJP010000007.1:2227794-2245986 GCA_039602395.1 Deinandra increscens subsp. villosa
AAATTTTATGTGGCAACGTGTCACGTAACTATACGTATAGTTTATGACTTCATGTGAGTTAATCATATGAAGATAAATTTACAATATATGATTTTATGTGAACGCAAATAAATAATTAAGGAATATTATTTATGATTTTGTGTGACGATTTAAGGCTTATATATATATATATATATATATATATATATATATATATATATATATAGGGTTAAGTTCAAATGAGAACTTTTTGTTTGAGATAACCGATCAAAATGGCTGCTGCTGTCAAAATATGTCATCCAACACGCTACTCCTCGGCATCATCATCAGAATCATCAGGCTCGTCATCCCTAACCTCAGGAGCACGGAAGAAATCAGGCACCTCAAACCCCTGAGAAATGAACAAACTCCTAAGTTTGTACCAAAATACGACGAGTTTTGGTAATTATTTAATTATTTTACCAAAATTAGGGTTATGAATATATTTATTTAATAATAAATAAACCGAAAAGTATTGAGACTTGAATTTTTTGACATTAAATTCTAATTATATATATAATAAGTATTTATGAGTTCAAAAGTGATAAATAATAAAGTATTAAAAATACCGAGTTAGACGGGTACTTAGAAGTTCGCGCAAACCGAAAGGGTAGATCTGGGGTTTCTGGCAAAGCGGGGGTGTCGCATAAATCCCAAATGGGAACTGGGGTGAACGTTTACTTATAGAAATGCGCGTCTTCATATTATCACTAAACCCTAATTTACCTATAAAAGTGTAAAATGGTAATTTTAACCTAATCAAATATAGCACTTATCAAATACTTAGAACTTGGTTCATTTTGATTTCCTATATTCATATACCTTATTTGATTTATTAGGATAACCTCCAAGTTACTCATCTTTCCCAATTCGGCGTATCTCTTATATCATATCTCCTTATCAAGTGAGTATTCATAGCCCTTTTCTCTTTTATTACTTTGGGGTACAACATGTATCTCTATCTCAAACGCCAACACTATATTTATTTCTCTAAAACAAAAATGTAATCCTATGCTCGTTATGTGTGTTCTAGATGTGTTGAACTTGTTTGGATTAATGTTGTTGTTGTGCTCAAACTCAAACTCTATGTGTACTCATTAACACACCGAGCCGGAGTAACAATAATAGATCTATTGGTATGACTGTCACACCCCCAAAAATCTCACGCACGATAACGCGCCGCAGGGAGCGTGACAAACCAGGATCGCCGTCCATTAGTTACACCAAACGACCAGTAATTAATAAAAAAAATTGTATATTTCATTAAAATATAAATACAGAGTTTTACAAATGCGGAAGCGTAAATGCAATGAAAGTATTAATGTAAAAAACACCATCACCCAAGGGGACGTGGCTTGTTCAAAGACAATAAAAGGGTTTTCAAATACTCATGCATGCGTACTCGTGATACTCGAACATCCGCAACCTGAGAAATAACATGCTAAAAAGTGTCAACACAAAGGTTGGTGAGTTCACAGGTTTAGTTCATCAGTTGAATGTAAATCGACTGTTCAACAACAGTCCCAGTTCAGTGTAAATCAACTGTTCATCGACAGTTCAAGTTCAGTTTAAAATTGATTGATCAACAACAATCAAGTTGAGTTTAAGATTGACTATTCAACAATAGTCAAGTTGTAAGAGCATAATCACTAATATATATCAGATAGCTAGCTAGGCTATGTACATGAAACTTTGCACGTGATGGTCACCGAAGCTGACAGTTGTTTATAGTTTGCCTTGTTTCGTTGAGGACGAATATAACACCCGTTCGATATCCAATCGTGCCAGAGCGACTGACCCGGGTGGGGTTTGTCAAACCCAGTAGTACTACAATATATTTCCCGCTATCATCACCAAATACTAACGGTACCATGAGAAGGACTTTGCTGTCTAGTGTGCCTCAGTAATCAGTAACGTGTGATATATAAAAGTCTAATTATCTCAGTTGTGTAAATCATGCATGTTAATCTCCCCCAAAAGGATTAAAAACAGTAAAATGGGGCCGTGAAACTCACCTTAGGTTGCACAGCAAAAGTTTCCAGGTAAACAGTTATGCAAGTAGCAAGAACGAGTCTTGTGAAAGCAATCAATCACCTAACGAGCGTACAAGTATAAGTGTGTATTCAAGCAAAATGACTAAGTCTAACGTAACCGACAAAAACGAATGATCGTGAAGTCCGAAACAAGTCGAGGATGGCACACGTGTGCCAAATCCGCGCGATTAACGAAACGACGCGAAAGATATAATATACATACCAATATTATATATTTTTCTAAGTTCAAGAATCCAAAATAAATATATATAATATATATATTTAAAACAAACGTGCAAATGATGTTGATAACGAGTTTGCGAAACAAGAAGCGTATATTAAAAGTTTACGTAAAGTATCAAATCGACTCAATAAACCAACGATACATGTTTATTTATATTAGTCTACGCAATATATATATTTTACCATTTTATGTGAACCCCAAAATTTTATATTAATATGTATATATATATAGATGTTAGAACTATATTTTAATTTAAAATGACAAGTTAAACATATTTGCAATTCAAAATATGATTTAAAGAAATCAAGGTCCAAAATATATTTTTACGGACTTAGGATACGATAAAGAACAACCTTGGAACCAAATCAAGTGGTCTAATGCTCAAAAGGGTGCAAAATAGTAAAAATATAAAATATGGAGGTCACTGGGTTCGAACCCGTGACCTCTATATCCTGGCACAGCGATCAAACCACTTGGCCAGCGGCCTGTTTGTGTTATATTTCCAATCGAAAACCTTTTGTGTGCAAACAGTGCCCAAGAATCAAATCCAGCGAAAATAGAGAATTAAAAATGATGAGGCCGGGACTCGAACCCGAGCCTCCAGCGAACAACCCCCGCGCCCAAACCAGTTGTGCCAGATTGGCGTCTGGTTATGATCCGGCCTATAAACCTTATAACCCGACCCAGCCAGGCACCATCTTCCTCACAGTGACCTGACTTCGCCGGAACCCTAATCCGGTCGCCGGAGTTTTTACAAAACACGAAAATAAATCTATAAAATGAAGCGACAACAAGAGGAGATCAGTACCTAAATACGAAGATGAGAGATTATCAATCTTTGGACACCAAAACGAATCCCGAACCTTAGACGCGAACACCGAACGTCGTCACGAAACTCGAACTTTCTTGCTCCTGGATGCTCGTTGGGAGTTCGTAATCACAGGGACGTGTCGCATGATGTGAAACAGTGGCTGGGCAATGGTGGTTCCGTGGGTTTCGCTTCGCCGGAAAACAGAGAACGAGAGGAAAGGGTTGCGAGAGAGGGAGAGAGAGACTGGAAACGTGAATGATTGTGATGGTATAATCCGCCCTATCATTGAGTTAGGAGTTATCGTGGGTTGAAACGGACGGGCAGTGATGATGGTCGGTCGAAACCGAACCGATCGTTGGTTCTAATGAATTCACGTAACCGACCGACAATCAATTCAACAATGGCCTATTTACGCAATTAGTCCCCCATATACTTACAAAAGGTGGCACCAGGTTTGAAACAATTACAATTTACTCCCCCAAAGTTTAGGTTACAAGAAATAAGTTTGGGAGTTGACAAAGTTAGCCCTTTAAGTTTAAAATAGGTTAATGAACTCTTGACGGAGTTAACAGAAAATATTCTTAACGACTAATATACGAGGGATGCCAAAATATATTAATCGTGTAACATTTATAAAATATATAAACCTCGACTGTCACATAAAGTCATAACTAACAACCCATAATTATTTATTTTAGGTTCACATAAAATCATAGATTTAACTTACATGAAATCATAAAACAATACGTATAATTTTTATGACACGTTGTTACCTAAAATCATAGAATAAGTAGTGTGAATATGTATACTTATATCATATAAAATTATAAGATGAAATCATAGAATATCAAACGTTTGAACTTAGTGCATGCTCGTATAGTGATGATTACACAAACCCTAATTTGCTAAAGTCACCAAAGTCAACACATAAATGTTCACACCATATTTAATACGGTTTACGTTCAGTTAATGTCAGGAAATGACCTGAAAAGGCGGATTGTCACAGTATCCCATTGTTGAGGAATTTTCGTCCCGAAAATTGAATAACGTGGTTACAAGCTGATAAAAAAAAAATTCTCAGTCGTCACATCATCCCCTTGTTGAAAGAATTTCGTCCCGAAATTTAAATCATTGACAATTGTTTAGGGAGTCGAATTGACAGTAACGTATCGAAAGAATTCAGGTTTCCTACTCCCAAAAGGAGTGATAGATGTTATGGTCAAGAATGTGTACCAGATGTTGAGAAGATGCCAAATGTTTAGATGTTTTCGAAAGTAATTCTAATGAAAAGTATAGAAAGTGATTTTCTTATCAGGCTCTCTTACAAGAGGAGTTGAACAAATGTACTTCAAGAATCGTGTTGCGTGAGCAGGCCGAACAGAGTGACATGATAACATAAGTATCTTAAATCAAAATTTCAATATGAAGAACAATCATAATACATCCGAGTAGTTTCTAGCTATTGTACCCATTGCTGAGAGTGAGGTTCCCACGTCGCATCCCGTTTTCAGTTAAGGAATTCGCATTCCCCAATAACCCAGGTGAATCGAAGAGAAATAAATTTGTGTATGAGAAAATCGTGTGTGTATCAAGTCAATCGGTGTTTAATAAGCCCATTGTCTAACAAAAACGTAAACGTGTGATCTTACCTACCAATTAGCAACTAGCATAGAATTACACAAGACTAATCAAGTTAACATGAGGACCCATTGATTGATTTAGTACTTTATGGAGCTATGACCGCTCAAGTTCACATGATTCATAATAACATTCAAATTCACATTTCACCCAATAATGGTTCAGATAACATACGAGTTTCTACGAAGATTTCTTTTAAAGGTTGATGTGGTCAAAGCGTACTAGCATGCAATATATCATGAAGGTTTTACCATACAATGCATACAATTGTCCCAACACCTTATATACTACCATACAATACCAGCATGGCATATCTCGAGCATATAAGTTCATAGACTAACCAAGACAACCCATACGATGCAAAGTTGACGGGGCAACTTCACACAGTCTTGTCATTCCCACCGAGGTAGGAGACTTAGGACCTTGTATGGCGTATGGTTTTCATACCCAATTAATATATTCACAACATGTCATTTTCTGGTTCCTAACACGTTTCACACACATAACTAATCATGCAATTCAATGCAACCTATGTTTAAACCAGCACTTCAATGATTTATCCATTTATATACCCTAAACATAGGATTAGATTCTCAAATTTTAGCATGCATAACCACGTATGTTTTATAAATATTTCTCATGAGAAGTTCAGAAGCAAAAAAAACTATTTATCATGGTTAAAATGGTTCAACAGTGGCTCACATACTAAAATATCACCGGTAACACACTGATTATGTGACAAAAGGACTAAGGTCTAAAGAGAGATCCAATCAAGAGCTCACAACCATTTAAAAGGTAACACGTAGCAGTTTGTTTTAGAAAAGAATTACTCAATTCTATTAAAAATTATTCAAGAAATCACATTGACAATTAGGTTCAAATCAAGTTGGAGTTCAGCATCATACAACGTACATATCATCATGCACCTTACCTTGCTAAAGAATAAAAAAAAAATTAGAGAGAATATCAAACAAAACAAAAGTGTAACTATGAGGTACCGAATATCGAAAAGTGATCTGTAAGATTACTCATGGCATCAAGCATGAGAATAAAAATAAAAAAAAAGTAGAGGAAAAACGCCGACGGCTTAGTCCGTGAACTCGAGTAAGCGATGGGATAACAAGCTTATGATAATCGCAACTACACATTCCAAGAGTGACATGTGAGTTTAAACTGGCACTGGTAAAGATATCAGTAGGGTGGATGCAAATAACGTAATGGATAGTATGAAATTCGGAGAGAGGTATATATGTGCTTGACAGGATTTGGCAAGGAATTTTGCATAAACCGATATCGAAATGAACGTGTCAACGGTTATACAATCCAATAGAGTAAACGTCTTGTTAGGGAAATCTTCATTGTTTAAGCTCACCGGTATGCCCAGTTTCCTTGATGTCCTTGCGCTTCATGCATCTTAATTCCTTTCTTGCCAAAACATCAATTCAAATGGTTTTCAAAAGTAAGTTAAAGCACAGAGGTGTTATAAAAGGGTGAATGCGAAACAAAAACATCAGGATGTTCAAAAGTGGCTTTGGCTCGGGTACACGTATATATGCAATTTTTGCTAGGGTTCAGTGCAAGTTTACCGCGAACCAGGAGATCAAATCGGGTGTGTTCCATAGAAAAGAATCAGGGCTATCACCTTAGTGAATGCCTGAGAGTTTATAAAACAAAGCAGTTGACCCAAAAGTAGTGTCCCTTAAACGAAAGTCGATATACTTCTTAACACATGTTTCTAAAAATTGGAGTTGATCATTCAATCAGGTGGTTTTTCACTCCGAAGGGAAAATCTTTGGTTTTCAAAACGTTGGTGTTCACCTGAGTCAGAACTCGCGTCTAAATCATGACAGGAAATTCGCTTCAAAAGCTTTCTTCTAGACTCGGACAATTGAAAGCATGAAGTTTGATTATTTTGGGTATGTTTCTTTTGGTAGGAATACGTAAGGGATATCCGCAATCTCGGAGAAAGTAGCATTAAACAGTTTTGTCGAGAATCTAGTCCCGTTAGATGGAGTTTCTCATGACGAGGCTCTTGTGTATGACTCTAAAGTCAATCCTTGGTCCGGTACTGGTCCCACATTCAACGTGCCACCAATGTTTATATATAGGGTGTACCGCAGCTAACCCACCACACTACCAGCACCTTGAAGGTGTACCAACTACCTACCATTACCAATTGTTAGTCCAACCACACTGGTTATTCTTATCGGAAGTAGAGGACGTCAAGTTTTTCCCATACGCTTGAAGGTAAAAGGGGTGAGAGAGTAAAACCTCAATACGTTATGCAAACAAAAGGTGTAAGAGTTTTCATTCACAATACCAGAAAAATGCGTAAGGTTTGTTATTCTAGTGAAGGTCTTCGAGAGGTTGGCGCGTGACGGACGAATATCATAAAGCTTCAGATTTCAAAAGATCAAGATTTAAGTAGGTCACAAGGTTTAAGTTCAAATTGGGTTCATCAATGATAGTTTCCTGAAAGGATGTTGAGGATCCGTATACCAGAAATTTGTTGGTAGTTATTATGATAGGAGCGTTAATAGTGTACAAAATGTACGGATAACTTGGTGTACTTAATGTGTAAGAAGGGTAAGTACAGTTTGATCACACAGTTAGCTATCGATAACAAGAAGTTCACGCTCGATGGGTGCAAATAGAGTTTCCATATAAAGCTTGGTATTGTTACTGCGATTGAAGCACAAGGTTGTCTTATCATCAATGGTGTTAACTAGTAGAAAAACTAACTAAAAGTGTAACACCTTTCGGTTCAAAGCTTAGAAGTTTATCCAGGACATAAAGAATTACAAAGCACGAGAATCAGAACTTGCCGGTTGCTAAATCATGAAAGGTTGAATTATGCAAACAAAAATCGATAGTTCAGGCACAGGAGATCAATCTGAATAGTCCTTACGTTAAAACTGGGAGTCATTAGTTTGAAAGTCAGGAAGGATTCTCACTAACATTAGCCTCGTTCGAGATAAATATGCTTGCGGTGTGGTAGGCGGTTTGTACAACCGTGTCGATGTTGCTGTCAACAAGTATTGGTTCGCACAAGAAAATCAGGGAGTATGAATCTTCAGAGGGTAACTTCACCAGATCTTGTAGCCAATAAATACGCCCTAGTGCTCACGGTATATGATTTATCCAATTCGTTCATCTAACGTTGTCTAGGTATCCGTCCAGTGAATGTATGTCCAATTTATCTCACAATCGTAAAGTTCCAGGGATTGATATGGTCGGTAAGATCGTAATAATAGAATTATGATTCCGGATGAGTTCAAACCAGTCAAGGGTTTCGCCGAGAGTTTTCGTAGTTAGGGAAGACTGATTATTGAGATACACGAGTGTGACAGTGTCCTACCAGGACCAACTTTTCATAATATGCTTCAAAAGGGTTCACGTATGGATTAGAATCCAATAGTAAAGGGGAAAAGTCAGGTGTGATAGCGTTTTCAAAGATAGATGACTCCGATCATTAGGTTGAGTTCAACATGTTCAAAATTCAATACCACAAGGAAAACAAAGTTTACAGGAATTTGGTCCCAATACGACCATTGGCTTGCCTAGTAGGATTCTCCAGGATTTCCATATACTGCAAATTACATTTACGTGTGCACCCGTAACTGTGATTTACTTTATATGATCTCCCAGTTCCTCTTACTTCAGCTACCAAGTATGGTGTGGTCACTAACTCATGGTTATCTTGACCAGAATTTGTTAATGAGACAAGTTTTCGAGAATAGAGTGCTCACTCATATTGGAATGGCTCACCCGGAGCGAGTCAGCCAGAAATTTAGCTCAATAGGATCTGAGTAGGGTTTACCACAATGACCCTAGCTTAGCTCGAAGTTAAAGAATAATTATCACTCATACTGGCGTGATCGCATTCTGATACACAAAGAGGGAATTTCAGTCGACCCGCATCGGGTTTCAACGCACAACACGATAAGATCGAGAAGGGAAAGACCCTAAGAGATCACAGCAAATGTGAAGACGATCAGGATAACGAAAGTAGATATAAGTGCCCCATAGGTTGCTACATGAATTCATACCCTGCTAACTCTAGTGAAGCTAAATAATCGCGCTACTAGCACATCCCGATAACATTTCCTAAACGGACAAGTTTAGAGATATACGTAAGGCAGGTATAACAAGAACCTCCTAAGGTAAGATAGAGGTTTAATGACAAGAAAAGGTATTACACCAACTTCCCTATGCAGCATACATCCATAGTATGGCCACTGCGCCCAGTTGTTCAATCGGAATAATCCCGAGTAGCAATCAGCTCGCCAAAAGTATAAACGTGATCCTTCGATCTGATTGACGTCTCGTCGTACATGAATGATAACTAAGAGGTACACAACTTAGAGAGGTTACGAAAAATGACTCAATACTAACCGGCTCCTCGCCGTGAGTATAATGGGATTAGATGAAGTAAACGACATACTGTAAACCAGGTGCGTGTAGGAGTGAGTATCACGATGCATGAGAAAAATGTTTAAGTGCAACCAATGCAAAACAGTTACAGTCTAAGACGAATCTTAGTTCGCTGTAACCAATGGCTCTGATACCAATCTGTCACACCCCCAAAAATCTCACGCACGATAACGCGCCGCAGGGAGCGTGACAAACCAGGATCGCCGTCCATTAGTTACACCAAACGACCAGTAATTAATAAAAAAAAATTGTATATTTCATTAAAATATAAATACAGAGTTTTACAAATGCGGAAGCGTAAATGCAATGAAAGTATTAATGTAAAAAACACCATCACCCAAGGGGACGTGGCTTGTTCAAAGACAATAAAAGGGTTTTCAAATACTCATGCATGCGTACTCGTGATACTCGAACATCCGCAACCTGAGAAATAACATGCTAAAAAGTGTCAACACAAAGGTTGGTGAGTTCACAGGTTTAGTTCATCAGTTGAATGTAAATCGACTGTTCAACAACAGTCCCAGTTCAGTGTAAATCAACTGTTCATCGACAGTTCAAGTTCAGTTTAAAATTGATTGATCAACAACAATCAAGTTGAGTTTAAGATTGACTATTCAACAATAGTCAAGTTGTAAGAGCATAATCACTAATATATATCAGATAGCTAGCTAGGCTATGTACATGAAACTTTGCACGTGATGGTCACCGAAGCTGACAGTTGTTTATAGTTTGCCTTGTTTCGTTGAGGACGAATATAACACCCGTTCGATATCCAATCGTGCCAGAGCGACTGACCCGGGTGGGGTTTGTCAAACCCAGTAGTACTACAATATATTTCCCGCTATCATCACCAAATACTAACGGTACCATGAGAAGGACTTTGCTGTCTAGTGTGCCTCAGTAATCAGTAATCGTGTGATATATAAAAGTCTAATTATCTCAGTTGTGTAAATCATGCATGTTAATCTCCCCCAAAAGGATTAAAAACAGTAAAATGGGGCCGTGAAACTCACCTTAGGTTGCACAGCAAAAGTTTCCAGGTAAACAGTTATGCAAGTAGCAAGAACGAGTCTTGTGAAAGCAATCAATCACCTAACGAGCGTACAAGTATAAGTGTGTATTCAAGCAAAATGACTAAGTCTAACGTAACCGACAAAAACGAATGATCGTGAAGTCCGAAACAAGTCGAGGATGGCACACGTGTGCCAAATCCGCGCGATTAACGAAACGACGCGAAAGATATAATATACATACCAATATTATATATTTTTCTAAGTTCAAGAATCCAAAATAAATATATATAATATATATATTTAAAACAAATGTGCAAATGATGTTGATAACGAGTTTGCGAAACAAGAAGCGTATATTAAAAGTTTACGTAAAGTATCAAATCGACTCAATAAACCAACGATACATGTTTATTTATATTAGTCTACGCAATATATATATTTTACCATTTTATGTGAACCCCAAAATTTTATATTAATATGTATATATATATAGATGTTAGAACTATATTTTAATTTAAAATGACAAGTTAAACATATTTGCAATTCAAAATATGATTTAAAGAAATCGAGGTCCAAAATATATTTTTACGGACTTAGGATACGATAAAGAACAACCTTGGAACCGAATCAAGTGGTCTAATGCTCAAAAGGGTGCAAAATAGTAAAAATATAAAATATGGAGGTCACTGGGTTCGAACCCGTGACCTCTATATCCTGGCACAGCGATCAAACCACTTGGCCAGCGGCCTGTTTGTGTTATATTTCCAATCGAAAACCTTTTGTGTGCAAACAGTGCCCAAGAATCAAATCCAGCGAAAATAGAGAATTAAAAATGATGAGGCCGGGACTCGAACCCGAGCCTCCAGCGAACAACCCCCGCGCCCAAACCAGTTGTGCCAGATTGGCGTCTGGTTATGATCCGGCCTATAAACCTTATAACCCGACCCAGCCAGGCACCATCTTCCTCACAGTGACCTGACTTCGCCGGAACCCTAATCCGGTCGCCGGAGTTTTTACAAAACACGAAAATAAATCTATAAAATGAAGCGACAACAAGAGGAGATCAGTACCTAAATACGAAGATGAGAGATTATCAATCTTTGGACACCAAAACGAATCCCGAACCTTAGACGCGAACACCGAACGTCGTCACGAAACTCGAACTTTCTTGCTCCTGGATGCTCGTTGGGAGTTCGTAATCACAGGGACGTGTCGCATGATGTGAAACAGTGGCTGGGCAATGGTGGTTCCGTGGGTTTCGCTTCGCCGGAAAACAGAGAACGAGAGGAAAGGGTTGCGAGAGAGGGAGAGAGAGACTGGAAACGTGAATGATTGTGATGGTATAATCCGCCCTATCATTGAGTTAGGAGTTATCGTGGGTTGAAACGGACGGGCAGTGATGATGGTCGGTCGAAACCGAACCGATCGTTGGTTCTAATGAATTCACGTAACCGACCGACAATCAATTCAACAATGGCCTATTTACGCAATTAGTCCCCCATATACTTACAAAAGGTGGCACCAGGTTTGAAACAATTACAATTTACTCCCCCAAAGTTTAGGTTACAAGAAATAAGTTTGGGAGTTGACAAAGTTAGCCCTTTAAGTTTAAAATAGGTTAATGAACTCTTGACGGAGTTAACAGAAAATATTCTTAACGACGAATATACGAGGGATGCCAAAATATATTAATCGTGTAACATTTATAAAATATATAAACCTCGACTGTCACATAAAGTCATAACTAACAACCCATAATTATTTATTTTAGGTTCACATAAAATCATAGATTTAACTTACATGAAATCATAAAACAATACGTATAATTTTTATGACACGTTGTTACCTAAAATCATAGAATAAGTAGTGTGAATATGTATACTTATATCATATAAAATTATAAGATGAAATCATAGAATATCAAACGTTTGAACTTAGTGCATGCTCGTATAGTGATGATTACACAAACCCTAATTTGCTAAAGTCACCAAAGTCAACACATAAATGTTCACACCATATTTAATACGGTTTACGTTCAGTTAATGTCAGGAAATGACCTGAAAAGGCGGATTGTCACAATGACAGCCCACCTGGTAGATTTGAAACGTACTTTCAATGGGTGATTGGAAATCTAATTGTCAAGGGTTTGATACGCTCTTATTTGCTCTATTTCATTACTTGTTTATCATATTCTATGAATGTTCACTTAAAACATAGATCGCATGCTTTATACTAATATTATATATTAAACCTGTGTTTACTCACTAACTACTTTAGTAGTTGATACTTTATCTTATACAAGTTTGCAGGGAATCATGTTTGAGCCAGTATGTGAACACTATAGGATGCTGGACCTAGTTAAAAGACGTTAAAATTACAGTACTTATGATGTTATGTTTTGTCTGTTTCCTGTTTGTAAAATATTTAAATAAATGAATAAGAAGATATGTTTAAGTATATTTCAACTTTAATTTAGTTGTCATGAGCATCTGGACAGTCATCATGCCCCGACATATTCCGCCATCGGTTAGGGTGTGACACCCAAAATGCAGATTCATTTTTCTTCGTTTTTGTTTTCATTTTGCATTTTGCCCTTGGATCTTCTTGAAACTGAGGAATGCTTGATGTAAAAACATGTATATTTCTACGCATATTGAATATCCCACACTTGAATTTTTATTTGTCCTCAAGCAAAACTTTGAGATGTGGCCCGACAATCCCCACAGAATGGGTAGAGGAGAAGGTTTATGTGTGTGTTAAGATTCCAAGTCTGTTAAACCCGTCCTCCATTTAGTTTCAACTTCATTTCCATTAATTTTATTCTATTTTTGTTTGAAATATTACAACTACGACAAGCCAACTAATTCAACCCCTACTAATTCCAGGTCTGTTAAACCCGCTATTTGCTTGTTTTCACTTTAAAGTTTTATATTTTATACCACTTAACTTTTTGACTTTCGTTCAGTATACAAATTCAACCCCGCAGCAACGCGCGAGGGGGTAAACATCTCGTTTATACAATAAACAAAATTCAACTTTAAACGAACTATACTCATCAAGGCATACTATTGAGGCTCAATCTTTATTTATTTCAATAAAATGAAGATCAGATGAAGATTTATATAGATTATAGGCAGGGTTGCGAAAAATAAAATTTACATCGCCACCACCAAAAAGAAGATCATCATTGCCATGGTACAATTTTAAAGTATGTTGTACGAAAACTTGAAACATAACATGGGATTGGAACTCTTTAAAAATCAAAAATACCGATGGTCACGAGGCTATTAACAATAGTGGCGACCGACGACCACTATCTACGACGAAACATTGGAAATCGCAGAGAGAATCAAAACCCTTCTAATATGATCAAATTAGCGGTAAAGGATTACTAAAAACCCTAAGCTCAGATCGTAAGACACATGACAATCCATAAAAAACCAAACGCATCAACAATAACAACGACCAGAGTGACCGGCGACCACCATCCATGGTGACAAAACAAAAATGTCAAAAAGAAGGAAAAACACATTGTGATATGACCAAATCACCGACCGAGGGTTACTAAAATCCCTAGGCTCAGATCACAAAGATCATCACAGCGAGTAAATGACTCAATTTAGGGCAGATTCAGAACCGACCACTCCAACCATAAACCCCAATGTCATTCTCTAACTATAAACCCTAGCTGCGTTTTGCAAGTGTAATGCACCAAATGCAACGACGCAAGCACAATGGCGGTCACCAAGTCATCATAAATGATGGCGACCTGAGATATCGGTAGCCACTGTAGAAACCGGGGTCGGTGAGCCAAGCTAACCCCGGTGGTCGATGCGGAAGCGGGATCAGAGACTTTGTGAGCTCGTCTTTGTAGAACAAATATAAACACCCGGAAGAACATGAAGGACCGAATCTTCTACTTGGGTGTTTGAGATGTGATGATGATGATGACGATAAATATAGAAGATGTAATAAACGAGATAATGTATAGATAATCATAAATGAAGTCGAATGATTACAATTACCTACACCACTCATACCCGGTTCATGAACAAATGTTCATGAACCCACACAACTTCAAAGCTTCATGCTCTCAACTCTCAACTCTCAACTCTCTCACTCATACATACACTCATATCTTTCACATATAAAAGACCAAACTATATATACTAACTAAACAATGGCAAACTAGTAAATAACCAACAACTAGTAACTAGTGACAAATAAATAATGTAACAATAAATAATAATGTCACTTTGCCATGTCTTCGGTTAATGAGAGTCTTCGAGTCATAAACTTCACCGTGTTGTGCAAACGGTTGATGATAAGTGGTACATTGAGTTCATTTAACCAAATCTCAATCTTGTCGGACTTGGAAATTTCCAACAGCCGCCACCTACGTAGGTACAACTTTCATCGCGTATAAATATGAGAGAGAGAGAGAGAGAGAGAGAGAGAGAGAGAGAGAGAGAGAGAGAGAAGGGGGGGGGGAAGGGTATCAGTGGTTTTGAAAAGATTAAATTGCATGTAAGGTGACAAGAGAAAGAAGCATGTGACAAAGAGTATATTAAATGGGACAAAAAGTAGGCCTCCCAACAAGGGATGTGTACATCTATATACAAATGTTTTGGCTAAAAATTACTTAAGTTGAATTAGCAAAGTTTGAACCAAATTTTGAATGTGAGGTCAGGTGTCTCGAATTCAGATGTGAAAAAGATTTGAAATAATCCTGGGACAATAGTGGAATTCCAGGGTCAAATAACTAGAATCCTGGGTAAAAACTTAGATCTATTTATGAAATCAGTTGAGAAACTTTATCAACACAAATGTAACCAGAAATGTAAGTAAGAACACCGAGATTTTGACTAGGGAAAAGCCCTTAGCCCTTAGATGTCTCTAAGGCGCCGCCGGCATAAAAACCCCGGGTAGCGATAACACACGCTACCAATTTATTGATCACTGAAAAATGTCGAGTACAATGTGTTTGCAGAGAGAATAATACGAGAATACAATCAGTAAAGCTCGAATGAGCTGAAAATGAACAACTAAAGGTCCTATTTATAATCCGAGAGCTGCAATGACTCGTCCGATATTCCAGGGGTCTTCAACTGTTCTTCCGATATTCCAGGGATCCTCCCTTCAACGTCTCTTTCAGTTAGTTGACCGAGTTTCCAGCTAACCAACATTGACCACGTGTGAAATAAGTCTTCTCCTTGTTTCATGCGACCGTTAGAAGACCATGTCAACCTGTCCTTGATCAAATAAAGACATCGAAACAGTTAGTAACAATGCCCTAGCATGCAGGGTCATTTCCACATGCTGGGTCATTATAGCAATAAGGGTAACCCTGGATTAGATGACATAATATATAAAATAAAGTAAAGGTAAACTTCCCCGTCTGGTGTTAACATCCTGGGTCATCGAACATTGCCTGCATCCAGGGTCATGTAATCCTGGGTCATACCTGTCCCTTATCTGCGTGTGTACCCTGGATTTGCAGCCGAGTATTTTTAGGGTGTAACAATTGCCCCCAAAATTCGCAGCTAGTGGATAAGAATTCACAGCTGTGAATTTTTTCAAATCTTCGATGACTCAGCGACCCTAAGTTCATCCCATCCGTTAAAATAGGAGTAGACTCTCCACGATCGTCGTCCATGTCCCCTCAACTCTGTAACTTCTCCCCCATTAAATACCCTCTTCTCTCTTTGCCTTTCACTCACCGAGTAAACCTTTCGAGAGCAGAGCGGTAATTTCGACACTTCCGGCCTTCGCTAACTTCCGATCAGGTAACCCTTTTCTCGATTTCTTCTTCTGTTCTTCCGTTACGATGACTCGCAAGAAGATTCGTTCGGAAACCGTCGCCAAAAAGACTGGGATCGAGGATTTCCTCGATCAGAAGTATTTGCAGTCACCGGAAACGGAGACCTGCAACTTCTCCGACGCCGACATTGCTTGCTTGTCGGCGTCCGGTCTTCTTCCCGAGGGTGCCGAGATTAGGCCCTTTGATAGAAGACTCAGGTCGGATTTCAGTTCCGCAACCTGGGTCTGCTTTCCTTCCACCCCGTTTTCTATCGGTCTCTCCTACCCCTTCTCTGGACTGGTTGCCGATTTCTTCAAGGCCACCGGTCTCTCATACGCTCAGACTCTCCCCATTGCATGGAGGGTGCTGGGCACCATCGATCGTCTAAACAGAGAGTTTGATTCCTCGGTCGGGTTGCCTGAACTGTCCATGGGTTACGAGTTGAAGTCCCATGGTAACAATCGTTACCTGTTCAAAGCTTTGAACAAGGGTACCCAGATGATTCCCAGGGCTTCATTTGCTGAGGAGTGGAAGGGGAAATTCTTCTTCGTGAAGAGGTCGACCATTCCGGGTGGAATGGACCTTCCTCTTAGGTGGAAAGTAGAGGGTAGGACTTTACCTGCACTAGGAATTAGGTTTACAGGTTTTGATATCTGTTTTAATTAAATACTGACCTTGGATTCCCTTGTTTTGCAGTGCCTAGCCTGAGCTCCATTGGACCAGTAACTTCAAGTACATTCGAGAGGTTTGAGGCATTCCTGGCCATTGCTGAGGAGGATCGCGAATTCAAGGCCGACCCTGATCAAGCCACTTCTTCCTGCTCCCATAGTATGTCTAGCTGTAAGTATCCTGGTTCCTTGCTCTTATTACCCTGGATTTTCCCTGAGTTCTGCTAATTCTGTGCTTTCTTTGCCTTTCAGCCGCTGCTGCTCCTGTGAACATCGAGGACGTCGATCTGGATGCCTACCTGCTGGGAGACGATGATCTCCAGGTCTTGGCCCCGGTGAAATCTGAGCCTCCTTCAGCTCCCAGGGCTCCAGTTTCCAGGGCCTCGGGCACCAAACGCAAGACCAGGGCTACCAGCTCTGGCCAATCAATTCAGTCCCTGGAAAACATGGACGCTGCTGGGCTCTGCTCCTATGCTGAGGCTTCTTCGCGCCAAGTAAGTAAATCCTGGGTACCCCTGAATTTTTCTGCATAGTTAGTCCATTCAGGGTTCAATATATTTATTAACTTACTTTTTTGTGCAGATTGCTGGGCGCTTCTTCGAGTTGGTCCAGGCTGCTGAGAGGCAAGCCCAGGAGGCCGAGTCCTTGGTTAAGAAGGAAATTACCACCTTGAAGAAGGAGCTGGGCATGGCGAAGACCGTTGCCGACAAGAACCTGGGGCTGGTGCAGGAGCTGGAGAGGAAGGCTGTCCTGGTGCGGGCTGATCATGATGCTGCCTTGGAGGCGAAAGACAAGGAGGGCAAGAGGATTGCTCTTGTCTCCCTCCTTCAGTGCAGGCTGAAGATGGCCAAGGAGGCCAAGGACCTGGGGTTTGTGAACCCCAAATGGGATGTGACCGATTGGGTCAACAAACTGCGCAACCTGGGCGCTGCCATCCCTACTGGGTGTGACCCTGGTCCCGGATCCAGCAAAAGCACCCCTTCCAAGGGTTCTGGTGGTCATGCCATGGACATCGACCAGCCCAAGGGAGGAGAGAAGCCGGCCCAGGACCCCAAGGCAGCAGAGAAGGCAGCGGAGGAGGCGACGGAGGATGTGACCCAGGGCGACGCTTGAAGGTCCCTGGGTCTTTAGTTTGTTTGTTTGTTTGTTTAAAAACAACTTTTATTTTTATGTTTATGATGGTACACCGGTTGATGTTTCCCGGTTTGTTTTGTTAAAACAATGATCCACCCCTGGATGTGATATCCAGGGTCTTTTGACATGTCCCAGCCTGGGATGTCCGGAGCTTTTCCGGGCCCAGGTTGGGTTTTATATATAACTGCTTTAACTACATACCTGTGTTTGACACATTTGAATGATATTTGTAATGTATGGAATGGTTCTAGGGTTTACCTTAGCAATCCTGGGTTGCCCCCAGGATCTTAGGATTCCTCGTAGCTTTAGCAGACTTGTGAATGTTTCCTGTAATAGGAACATATCGATTAGAATTAACTAGACAGGGAGTTAATTTCCTTCGGCTTTGAACGTTATGAC